>VZTT01059375.1:4233-20681 GCA_013400855.1 Buphagus erythrorhynchus | reverse complement strand
AAGAGGAGAGATGTGGCACAGGACAGAGGGAACTGGCAGAGGCGTTTGTGACTGTAGTCTGGGAATGACTCGGCAGCTTCAAGACAGGAATGATGGGTGTTGTGTTTGAGATGAGTCAACAGCTGCAGCTCAGGACACAGTTGTCAGTAGAGGTCTGTGGTGAAGGGATTGCCGGCAGTTCTGTGTTATGGCTACTGATAGGGTGTTGCAGGGATTCATAAAGTGCACTTCAAATTCCGAGAAACTAGTTCCCTTCCCTTCCAGCAAAGCAGGCTTTTTATTTACCTGTCACGCATTATCATCAAAATGCTAACTAATCTGAGTCCCTTGCTCATGACTATCCCAAAGCAGATACTCTCCCTCTCTGCTTTCTCATGCAGAATTCACAGCTTCTGAGGTCATCACTAAAAAGAAAACTTAGAAGGAGGGGTCAAAAAGAGCAGAAGGGTTTTGAAATGTGGCCATTTTTCACCACGAATACAGGATTCAGGAGATGGAAATATTTTGCTTCTTCTAAGAGCAGGTAGCAGCAGCCAGGTTGCGTCAACCCATGCAAAAGATGGGGATAGCATCCTTTCCCCAAAGGTTTTGTCTATCTCATCACAACACAGAAACAACAAATTAAAAGCTCTAGAGTTGGGAGTGATGGATGATTATTTAAAAAAATAGTGCAAATAGGATTTCCAATGAGGCATGTGTTGTACAAACACTTTCTCTTCTCATTCTCTTCTTGTGCCATTTCTATTTTCATTTTCTCTTATTTGGACTGCTATTAATTATTTTAAATATTAACAGTAGAATCATATGCAAGATACACAGTATGAATTAAACCTGTATTAAATCTTGTATTCTTTAAGAGCATGAGAGAGTCATCTCCACAAGACAGTTCTTTTACCAACCAGCTCAAAGAGCTGTTACTTTTTACACTTACTCAGACTTACAAAATTTTTNAAATTTTTAAAAAATATCTAGATTTAAGTGAAATTAACAGCCATGCTTGTAATGTTGAGAAAAGTGAATTCAGATAAAGTTCACAGTTGGAAGCTTCTAAATCAGAACAACTCAACTCAGCAATCCACTGATTGCTGGGCTGCTTCTTTCAAATACATAAAGAACCTGATTGCTTCATCATCAAAGGAGGAATCAGAAGAAGTTTTAGTTGTTGAGACACTGCTCTGTGTGGTCTGTTAAGCCTCACATCATTTATCCAAATATCTTCATGTCTGTCATCAATCAGCTCTATATGCATTCAATAAATATTGAAATATCTTTTACAACAGCCTTACTATGCTTGTTTTAAAACACTTCTGTGTTTTTTTCTCTAATTTACTTTACTACTCTGACCAAATTTAGACACTATATAAGACATAAATTACTTGAGAAGAGTTTCAGCTTCTTATTATTTCAGAAAGTCACAGTTATTAAAGCAAGTTCTTAAGAAAATTAATAAACTAAGATTATAAGAAACACAATATGGCAATATTTTGTGCCTTCTGTTCTGAATATAGTTGCTTAATATTTTCTGGGTTCTTTGGTTAGCAATGAAATCTAGGAAATTATTTTTACAAAGTTCAAAAAAATCCAGGGTCTCAGNATAATTAGTAGTTATAATTTAATGAATTAATGTATATATAATTATGGCAATAGAATGGGGCTTCCAAGTGGGTGGAGTCTACATATACCCAGGGTTCTTGAAAATGAGGATGTGAGGCAACTCTGCATTTGCTTATTGAAAATACAAAGAATAGTAATGGTATACCAACCGTGGGAATGCAAAAGTCATTAGGTGTATTGTCAGGGCCTTGAATCCCTTTCTCCCCAGGCAAAACATCAGTGACATTGTTCTGACATGCTTTCTTTATGAATGGGCAATTATACAAGGTTCTGTCTTAATTTCTCTTGAACCCTTTCCAGAGTTGACCACATGATGTAACTGTTCATCAGATAAAGTACGAAAATCACGATTGCAGTCTCCTTCCAGGCTGTAATTTTGTTTGGGGTAAATGAGGGCAGTACAGTGATAAGATGGAGATCCAAGATAATTAGGTAGTTGATAAGAAAGTCTGTGATAGTTCACTGCTGTCAGAGGTGTTGCTCTGAACTGCCCCTGAAGTTGCACAGTCTGTATCATGCAGTATATCCCAAACACTCTTACTAGCAAGGAAAAATACATAGTATTACAATAACTAAATAAATAATTCAATGTTTAAACAATTAATACAATCATGTAAGAAATTTGTATTCTTTCATTCTTATTATTCTAATCATGTTTTCTAAATAGCTTGTTAACCTTGGTGCCTTTCACTTCTGAATTTCCCATGGGATAGATATCATTCCAGTTTCTCTCTTTCTCCAGGTCAGAGAAGTTTTACTGTTCCAGTCTCACTGTTTCTTCCTTCAGTATCTATAAGCCAGGGTCTGTAAAATTGACTTGCTGTAGTGGAATAGAATGATGTAAGAGATTGCATTGTCCCTTTAAATGTAGCTGTATTTGGATTTTGAAAATAAGCCAATTGCAAAACTACAATGTCTTCATTGGAGCCAAGATTTCACTCAAGTAGTACCTGCATGATTGCTAGCTAAGTAGGAGTAATACAAATAGTCTTCAAGGTGTCTGACATAGGCAGTTACACAATAAACACTCTAAAATTTTAGAGTGTTCAAGTTTTTTGCTTTCAGTTCACTGAAACAAGACCAGTCAATCCAAAATTGAATGTCTCAATGTTATTTCCTGGTAAATTATTTGAATTGTGCAAACAGAGTTGTCTGGAGAGGGAAAGAGAAGTGTTTGTGTCCCATTGTGAAGCATTTGGACTGAGAACTGTGTCCCAGGACAGACTGGACAGGTAATAGCTGCAGATGCAGAGATATCTTAGATGCACTGCATTATCTATACCTTCTGTAATGTGCTTGACCTTCTCTTTATCTATTGGATATAGCTCTTTTAAACCTGTGACTCCTCCTTTTACAGATACTCCTTCCAAAATGGGAATACATCAATACTGCCAACAAATGTCTTTTCCTGTTTCTAATGTAGGTGAACATGTTCTGAAAGCGTAACTGTGACAGGACTATTCCCTAGTATGATAATACTATCATGATTTCTTGAAACTGCAACAGAGGGCAGAAATTGCTAGACTGTGCATTCTTCCCATCACGCTCTTGATAATGTGATGCCCAGTCTGCAATATAATCTGTAATTTTTGGAATGTGAACTGTGCCCACTACTGTGGCACCCGAGCTCAGGTTCTTCCTGGGTTTCTTTGTGCATGTCTGGCAGTCTGGCCCTAGGAAACAAATAGCAGAAGTTGTTTTGAAGATTTTTATGTTGGTGTTCCTCCTTCTTTCCAAATATAGCAGATTCACAAGGGTTTATGTGAAGAAGAACCCCAAAGGTAGAGAAGTTCAAATACCCTATATTTAGTAGCTTATGTGACTGCCTTTGAGATTCTTTTCATGTGAAATTACACAGTTAACCCTAAAAGTATACTCTTAGAGTTTTCTCCCTATGACTTCCTAGTCATGGCTTGGAATGTTTGCTACTTCTATGTAACATAAACAATATGTTATTAATATAAGAAATATTTTCTACTTTCATAGGAAAGGATAATACTGTGCATAGGCAACATTAGAAAACTGACACAAAAGATAAAATGCTAGAAATTACATTTGCTTTCTAGTAGTGAGAATTATTCTTAAAATTGCAAAATGATTTTTCATTAGCCCTGTGATAAGTTCCTCTGTCTTTTAAAGTCATCTGTTCACTTGGGTATGATTTCAATGTATACCACTCACATAGGGCAGACAGCTGTGGTAAAACTGACCCTTTAAATTATTCAGTCTTAAATTACCTTATGATTTATTATCATTTTATCATTGCTCTGCTTATTATTACAAAGTTTATCTCCCACAGGTAACACAAGAAAATAAGAGAAGCTGAATATTGCCCTAGTTTAAAGTCATCGTCAAAGCACCTTTAACACTCATTGTATGGCACCATGTGAACTAAAAATGCAGTCAAGAGTTTGTGTTCATCATACCATGGCAAAGAAATCATGATAGGTAGTGTCAGACATAGCTGCCATACCTGGAGGAATTACTAGTTTTGAGAAGAAATTTAGTAATACAGTTTAAATTGATATTGTCAGTAGTTTTTTTCTTCCAATTTATTATTTCTAAATTCTCCTTGACAAAAATGTAACCTTTTTGAAGTCTCTTTTAACCAGAAATGTTTTAGAGAAAAGTGTCCATGAAATAATTGCATATCTGCAGAACACTCATGGGTCTGCAAGTTGGCAGAGTTTTGTGAACTGTGGATATGTGTTGGAAAAGTAAGTCTGACAGGTTTTATAAGCATTAGGGTATTGATGTGGATGCTTCCCATACTCCACGTTCTGAGCACATTATTCCTGAAAAAGAAACAGATATCAGAG
Source organism: Buphagus erythrorhynchus (assembly GCA_013400855.1). Lineage (NCBI taxonomy): Eukaryota > Metazoa > Chordata > Aves > Passeriformes > Sturnidae > Buphagus > Buphagus erythrorhynchus. Next base: position 16,248 of record VZTT01059375.1, on the reverse strand, counting down.
TTTTGTTACTGAATGGTGGAAATGAAAATGTCTCAAAAGAGTTAGGAAAAGGAAATTTCCAAATGAGGAATGATTTAAAACACCACATAATCTAAATAAGAAAAGAGCAAGAGGTGACATTCCACTTTTTGAAAACTTGAACCAAAACACTAGACTTAAGATCTGGTCTGTGATAGAGATCATCAGTTTTCAACTGAAGTTTGTATATGGCATCACATGAAAATAGATTGGGAGTCAATGTTTATAGTTGATGTCAGAAAAAACTTAAGATGCAAAGAAGGCTTTAAGGCATAACTATTTTCCTTGGTAATTCAAAACAGGAGAAGCCAAATGGAATAAGTGTATTCGGTTACCTTTTCTTTTTCAATAAACTTGGTAACTCCAAAGGGCAAATTATGGAAAAATGCCGTGGGTGCACAGGAGATGTTCAGGCGGAAAAATACTTTGTGGTCTTTTCCCCAGGGTTTGGATGAAGGTCACTTGGATACAGTGTTCTTACAGCAGTTCTAAAGACATGACCTCTGATCTTGCAGGCTTCAAATCAGAAGATGGGCAAGGACTTGAGCACTAATGCTTGCTACTCTGCTGTATGAATAGGAAATGGCCCTCTTAAGGGCTTCAGTTTGTGAAAGTCCCACTCCAAGCGATGTTTCCATTTCATTTATTTGGAGATGGGTTGCCTTCAACATCCAGGAACTTGACTCTGAAATCAGGAGGGGCAGATGAGACATAGATTCTTCCCAATTATAAACAAAAAATTGTAAAGGTTTCAAGAGAAGTCAGGTTAAGAAGCAAGCTGGTTCGCAGAGGGCTCTGGTGTGCAGAGCTGGTTCACACAAAAAGCCCTGCAGGACAACAGAGTCACATTTTTTGGATAGTTACCTGCAGTAACTACTTTGGCTAATGTTTGTAGGAGATGACAACATTATAATTTTGATGGCTGTACGGCTCCAGCATGTACTAACGTCCGTGAATAAGTAATTATTAGATACAGAACATTCATATCTTAATAAAATACACGTTAAAGAGTTGCCAAACTTTTAGTTTTTAGAAGCACTTCTATACATTCATAGCCATTTAAAAGGCTGTAGTCTCTCCTTGCTCAAAGCAATGCTGGCATAAAAACTGGATCAGCTTGCTCAGAGTGTTGTTCAACTGAGTTTTGAAAAGCCCAAAAATGGAGATGTCACAGGCTCTCTTGACAACCTATTGTATTGCTGAATCACCCTGCAGTGTTTGAAAGTTGTTGTTTTTTTTTCCTTGATTCCTCTTAGAAGAGTCTGGTTCTATCACCTCTGTGACCCTGTTGGACACAGCAATTAGTCCTGTACGTTCCCTTATCTCCCTCTCCCCTCCCCTTAAGCAATCTCCATGATAAACAAAAGCAGCCCCTCAGTCTCCCCTTGATCATTGTTGTCCATCTTAGTGACCCTCTGTTTAATATGCTCCCGTTTGCCAGTGTGGGGAGCCCAGCCCTGGACTCAGTCTCTTATTAAACACAGCTTAACCCCTCTGAAATGGAAGGGAAAAATAATTTCTCTTGACGTACTGTCTACAGTATTGCTAATGCAGTCTAGCATGTGGTTGACCTTCATTGCTGCAAGTACACCCTGCTGGCTTATGTTCAACTTGCCAACTCTTTTCTGCAGAGATGGTTCCCAGCCAATCTTTCCCTAGCCTGTACCTTTCCTACCCTAGATCCAGGACTGAGTTTTTGTCTTTATTGAGTCCCATGAGATCCCTCTTGGACTCCTACTTAATTTTATCAAGTAGTCTCTGAACAGCAGCCCTGCCTTCCAGTATAGTGAGCATTCCCCACACTTTGGGGTCATCAACTTACTGAAGGTGCTTTCTGTACTTTGAATATATTTGTGATACCATCAACAGTGTCAATGAGATCTGGTAAATCCAGTAGAGGTTAGTCATCTCTCCTAATTAACACACAGGGCACACAGACATGTCAAAGCTTCCACACCATCAGCTCTTGTTGTGTTTTACAGATAAATAGGTTGAAAACTAGAGAACTCACTATGGAGACTATTGGGAATAACTAAGATAAAATATGCATTCATATTTGCTATTCAATTGTTGGGTGTTACACTGAGACTTGAGCTTGTGTTTAGTGATTGTGGAGGCACACTGACCACACTTCCACACTGGGACATAAGGGCTGAATCAAGGAGAAATGGTGTTACCACTGATGCCATTTTTCCATTTTTTAATACAAATTTGTGGTGCCTTGTTGTGATCTTTGTGTCGCATCACCTATACTCCCTTCAGTAGCACGAGTGAAATTTTTGTTGGTCATTCAAAGGAAAGGTGTCATTTTGGATCATCAAAACAATAATAAAAAGAAATCCTTGGTTAAAATATAGTTTAAGGAGTATTTTAACATATTCAATTGCTTGGTCGATGGCCAATGATAGCAAGAGACTCGAGGGAGGTTATAAATGGGCCTCTGCCTGGGAAAAGTCATGAATCATACTTGCAAAGGGAATGTTAACTTTTTATTTCAAATTCTAGTCTCAGATTCTCTGATTAAGATAGAACACTTGATCTAATAGTTTGTTTTCAAAATGTCAGTCCTATTCAGGGTTATGTAAGTCAATGCAACTTCTTTCCACTTATGAAAGCTGTCACTGCAAACGTGCACTTGAAAATCTTCAGGACACTCTTCATAATAGAAAGATTCAGCTGTGCCTGGATTATGTACAAGTGGCCAAAGACCTGACTTCTCAGGGTAATTTTGTTCTGTACTCAGTTTTAATCAGTGCACATCTGTTTCAGGGGACAGCTTTCTGGTATATCCAACATTCTCAGGGGGAAGAATGTGATGATTAATTTTGGTCATTCATCTGTCTTTAATTGTGTGGTTAGAACATACCTCTCTCTGTGGTGGAATAAAATTTCTCTCAATTTCTTGGTGGGGATGAGGGTAAAAATTCACTAATGCAAATACAGCTCTTGTAGCTCTTTGGATGTCCTGTTATACCAGGCTCAAAATGCATTAGCTCATAAAGTCTAATAAGATAACATGAAGCTGAAGAAGAATCCTGCATTATTAAACAGGATGAATACAACAAAATCTGAGGAAAAACAAAAATTCAAATAAAAAGACCACAAACCATCAGGTTTTCCAGCAGAAAAAAGGGGGAGCATAACAAAGGGGAGCATAACAAATTATTAATAAGTAAACAAATAAACAAATTATTTTCGTTCTAGTGGTTACTTTAATAAATGCATTAAATAAAAACCAACTATTTCCATCTTACAGGAGATCGGTTATTTCCTTTCTCAGGGCTTATAAAATTTTATTTTAAGTTTAGTCCACTGCCATCTCCCTGGATCAGTTTCCCTTTGCGTACAACACTCCAGTTTCTGCCATAAGATTTTCCATGAGGTTTATAACAGTCCTTTTCCGAGAAGCTCAGGGCAATGAGTTCTGCAGCCCCTGAGTATCTTTCTTAACTAATGCAATACCATCTGCACACAAAGAGCAGAATTACTCACATAGTAACGCAGTAACCTGAACCTTGCCTGGCTTAGCTAGCCAAAGCTGATTAACAGACAAATACTTCTGAACAGGCCATTACCTAACAGTAAGTGCGCCTTCCCAGCAACAAGTATGTTGAAGAGTATCCTCCAGGATATTCCCTCTGAGAGGAGCATATCTAGCTTCTGTGCTTTGTCTCAGAGGAGACCATTTTAAACTCTGTTGGCTGGGGATCTAGCTATAATAAACTCACCTAATCAAAGGTCTTCTAATAATGTAATAAACCAGTGTCTTCCTTGTCACTTCTCTACCAGAAGAAATTTGTAAGCAGCTCTTCAGATACCATAAGTGGAATCTACTGTTTTCAGTGATTATTCCTTTTCTGGTGTTGAAAGTAACATGTTCACATAGGCAGAGATATTTGTTTCTACTTTAGGACCAATGGATTCTCTAAGTTCATTTTGTAGAACAACCAGTCAGATCTGATATCTGCCCATGACATTCTGCTACTGCCGAAGCTTTCAGAACAGGTCAAGACTTCACTGGGACTATCTTCAAGACAGCAATTCAAAGAGTAATAGGTGCAGAGGTACTTATAGCACCCCTTAAACTGTGGTGGAAATGTTAGGAAGCAGCAAGGAAGGACTGGCTGCACCCTAAAGATGGGACAGAGCCTGACTTTACACCAGACAGGACAGGGGCCTCACATCTGGAGTATAGTCTCACACTATTTGGGCAAAGTGAGTAGGCAGACCTGGAGATGGTTGCTCAAGCAAGAGCCTAGATTTTCAGGCAATATTGTGGTGGTGAGGCAGGTCTAAGATCAAGCCACGAAATTAATCCATTGATCAGAATGATGTCCAGTGGGGTGACAAGGCCTGGTTATCACAAAGTATATATTTATGTTGACAAGGCACGTGTGAAGTCAAGCTACAAGTCAGTCAGCAAGTCAGGGTTCAGATCACTGGAGCCCATGGCCAAACACAAGCACAGCTGCAGGCCGGAACTGAAGACATAAGACAGATCTTAAATAGGGCTTCTATGCTTCTGGGAAATCTTATCTCTGTGTGTGTGTGTGTGTGTGTGTGTGTGTGTGTGTGTGTGTGTTAAGCTTTTTTGGAGGCTCTGGGTTAGATTGGTCAGGGCCGTGAAAATCCATTAGTACACTCAGTAAGGGTTGCCTTGCAGCAAAAGTGTCCTCACATGCCTCAGGTTCTGGAGTCAGGAAGGACTGTAAGTAGAGTAGATTAGTTGTTGTGGGTTTCCATAGGACAATTTCAGGGGACATAAAACCAAGGACAGACTATTGAGAAGAAAGCATGGGAAAATTTGGGCTGGGCAGCAGAGCTCAGAGCGCCTATGAGGATCCTAAAGGCTAGGTGGGCTTGAGAGACAGCAGGGGATGAGTGGGGTAGAAATTCACTCTACCCTTGAGAAGACTTGGGGACAGGGCAAGGCAGAGGAGGCACGGAGAAGGAAACCTTAAGAAACATGGGAGGAAACCTGGAAACCTAGGCTATGTGGGAGACCATACAAACTTAGAGGTGATGAGTATGAGGCTGGAGATATCAGATGAGGCTGGTCAAAATTATTAAAGCCTTTTAGTACACTCATGTACCTGACCAAGGTGGGGCAGAGAAATAAAACCAAGGATTTTTCGTCTGCTCTGAGATTTCACAGGTTGCAGATATTTGTAGCAAGCCCTGTAATCTGAGATGTACACTTGAATGGGTCTACCAGGAACTGCTTTCAGGATGCAATATTCTTAAAGACAAACATTTAACAGGGCCCAAATTTCCCGTTTGTCAGGACCAAAGTTTAACATCTGTCATCAGCACTTACCTTCAAAATTCTTCCTCTTACACCAAAGCATATATTCAGGAGTTTCCCTAATGGTATTTTGGACAACTCAGAGCTATGTGCTCCAAGTACTAAGTGGTGTCACCTGTTGTCACAAAAAAACCCAGCAGCAATCCAAGTTTGATTTCCTGTCTGCTATTCTGACTTAGTAGTACAGTTGCTATGGGCTAAGACCCAGGAAAGCTCAGAATAAAATCAGGATTTATTCATACTTCAGAGGTTCCAGAGAATCTTTTACGTCTGATGCCAGCTATGAAATTGGGAGTCAATTAACTCACACCCAATATCAAATCAATGCTATAAGGCATAAAAACCAAGCACCTGTTACACCAAGTTCTTCCTTTCTCCAAACTGCAAAAATGTTGCTGGCCATAGATTGGGGATTAGCATTGCCATAGATGTATCCCAGAGCTACACTTTCATGGTTTTGTGTATCTTTAGGAGGAAGGGGAGTCTCTACTAAAGAAGCAGGGTCTGCCCACTTATACACAAAACTTTACGATAGCTGAATGAAAGACACAGCTATTCTTTTGACATTCCAGGCTGTTGGGGGTTGAATTTTCCCTTTTCTTTCTGTGGAATTTTTCCCATTGTTATGCTAAGTATTTGGATCTACACCCATAAGCTCAGTTAACAGTTTTCGCTCGAAGGGGGGAGGAGAGGGGCAACACCGGAAAAAAAGAGCTGAGGTGAGGGGCTGGTGCTCTGCCACTCGCTCGCTCGTGCACTGCTCGCTGGTCCACCGCGGGGGAGGACAGTCGACACTCTCGGCCCTGCCACGCTGACGCTGGGAGCTGCCTTCCCTGACTCTGGGATCCCGAAACTTCCCTGCTCAGACACTCTCCCGCATCTCCTACCGACTTCAACACGTCCTTTTGGAGCATCAGGACTGACCCTGCGCCGGGACCTGTGAGCGGCTTCTCCTCTCTGTCCTTTCCCCTTTCGGGACACAGACCCCATTCCCCGCAGCGCNACTGTTATTCCTACCCCCATTTCTCTGCCTGAGAGCTCTTTAATTCCGAAAATCATAGTAAAGTGAAGGGAAGAAGGGAAAAGGGGGGTTTACACTCTCCTTTAAAAAAAAAGAGGCTCTTGTCCCTTTTAGCAGATACCTGTCTTTCAAACCAAGACACAGGCCACAAAATAAAACTAGTAAGTGAGGTGCTCTTTTTTGCTAATGGTTTTTCCCACTCTGTTACAGGCTGATTTGGAGATTCCTGGTAATACCTTTGGAATACCTTTGAATCCCAGACCTCTTTTGAGGAGATCTGAATGAGAAGGCTCTCATGACTTGATTCCAGTGTTGTATAACCTTACTGTTGATGCCTTATGTTTCAGCTTTCATATTTTACAGATTCTGTACTGCATTAGTACATAACTCTGAACTTCATATAAAGTGTTAGTAAGTTCTCTTCACCCTTTAGTTAGACAAAACAATCCTTTTCCAGCCCGAGGACCAAGAACACCACTGAAGCTTCAGGAACAAAAAGTGTAAACAGCAGTGAACTGAGGAGAGCAATCTGAGAGGCTGAGACTTCATAACCTGAAGCTGTACTCGGACAATTAACCCCAATATGTAAATGGACCAAAACTTATAAAAGTGTGAAAACATGTGATCCATCATCCATCTTGGACATAGACTTGGCCAGGCTCCTGTATGCACAAGGTGCATCCTTTGAAGGCCTTTTAAATAAATACTTACTTTATTTCTACTTTATTCCTTTAACACTGCCTAGCCTCTGTTCTAGGTAGCCTCTCAAGGCATGACTGTCACAATTTTAATGTCAGTCTGCAGTCCAAGTGGAGATCAAAGCCCTTTTTTTACTTTTTCTTTATAATCTATTTTAGTGTTAGGACCCACTACCAGTTCCCTATCTGCAGGAGTAGAGTAATGGTTTCAAATTTATTCGGTCCACCTTTTATAAAGGAATATGCTTCTGTTTCTGTTGAGTACATGAGTCCCTGGGACATACTCCCTTGACAGGAGGCTGGGGGATTGGTCTCTGTGTAAACCACCAGTAAATAAACTTCCCAACTCACTAACAGTAAGCTTTCTGACTTGAGCTAGTACCTCCAATCATAACAGTAGAAAACCATCCTACTGACTGCCTCAGTCAAGGTTTTTTATGAAATCATAATACTCTTGGTGATCCTATTACACTAAGATATCTTCACATTGCCAATATGACTGCAGTTATCAGAGGTGTTCAATTCTCTTTTGGCTTTTCCTGGAAATGTTGCAAAGTCTGCTACAAATGTTGGGGGGATAGATTTTACAAAATCTAGAGATCTTTACGCTGCTTTTCTGTAACAGTCAATGGCACTATCACTGAAGCCTCATTCAAATGACCAGGACCTCAGGAATCTTTCAGGGGAGTCTGTGTCTCTGCTGCCATTCCTTACCACAAGTAATTGTCCTTGCTTCTGCTAATCTAGGTCAAGAAGTAGAGACCACTTCCCTTTAACTCTCTTAACCAGGCTTACTACACACACATTCACACACAACAAGGCCACACTATTAATCAGGGGAATTCAATGGAATATTTTACTTAAAACCAGCTCCATTCTAGCATTTTGCACTCCTCCAGGCCAGGAGATGGATTCATGGAATTACACATGAGGATTAGTTGCATAATATAGAGTACATCCTTCAAGGACACTTATGCCCTGACATAGTTTATAATGCATTGTTAAGTTACGTCTGTTGCTGAGTTACCTGTGATTTACTGGTGGTGAAGTAATTCCTATTTACACAGCAGATGAGATCTTGTGATGATAAGAATTTCTCAAGACTGGTGGAGATAACACCACTAGTATTCTGCTTCTGGAATATAGTTATTTCCCTCTGTTACTTTGTTTTGGTTTTTGATAGGTATCACCACTCAGCTGTGTGATATCAAAGTGTACATAATGCTGTGTATTTCCATACAATCATCTGCAGCTTTATTTTCCTATGCTGCTCAAGTAAGATATATAACTTGAACAACTGGAAATTTCGCAGTCCAACAGGATTCCCTAACATATCTGTAATACATCAATTGGCTGCTGCCTAGTTATTATAACAATCTTCTCAGATAGAAGATTATCCATTATAGACATGGAGAAACTACATCGTTGTTTACTGCTGACTTGGCGAATTCTTGACTTTCTGTTCTGTGCTCTCTCTGTACTTAGAAACTGTTATTCGTCATTGCTTTTTCCTGTACTTCTGCTGCTCTCATTCTTTTCTCCCACAACTTACATCTTTAGAGCTTTTATTAGATGCTGAGATTTCAGACAAAGGATTGCAATACAATCAGAAATGTACAGGGGAAGTGTTGAAAGACTCATCTGACTGTAGGTTGCACTTCCAGTCTTGCTCTTAAGATGGTAGTGTAAACTTGGGAATGCAATCCATGCACTTCGTTTTTGCTGTTGCTGAAATGACAGAATTTCTCTTGTGATTTCCAAATTGGGAATTTCTAAGAGCTTATTTTTATAGTGAAATTCTTTTTTGAATTTCAGAAAAAAATAGGAAATGTTTTATTTTTAAGGTTTAAGCATATATATGATTCAGAGAGATTATATGCAAAAAAGACATGGAAGAATAAGAGTTTCTGAATTGAATTGGGAGTCTGTGGCTCTGGAAAAACAGGTAAATCTTTGTGTGGAAATTTGTCCAGGCAGATGGTTGGGAGCAATACCTATCTCTGACAGATAACTTGTCTGTACCCTAGCCAAGATAACTTGGCTACTCAGTGGCTCTGAATGTGTTAAGCATCAAATAATGCTGCTTTATCTGTCTACCAGATGCTTAACATGGACGTGGGGGGCAAATTTGGAAGGTAAATGAAGAAGAGAATTTCAATTCATCATAATAAATGAGTTGACTTCCCTTTCTTTCCTTTCTCTTAAAAAGCTACTTTGTTTAGGTTCTCCCAATACCACTCATTACATGATCTTGTGTGTTTAACAGATACCTTAAAAACTTTTCAAAAGATCAAAATGGGGGATACCTACCATGTCTAGCTAATTTGGTTTCTCCTTTAGGTTCAATAGGTTTCCTTACTTTTACAATGTCTTTTATCTTTTCCATTTCCTGCTGCTCAGAGTTTGCATTCCTGTGGATTTTGTGGAAGACCAGGATTACACTTACTTCTTTGTAGTAAGTTTAAAATATCATGCAGTTCTTGCAATTCTCCCTTCCCCTAAAAAACCTGCAACATAAATTAAAAAAAAAAAAAAGCTCACTCCCATCCTGATTTGTCACCAGATAAGCACATTGGATTTAATCTTACATACCTCCAACAATCAAAATTTCCAGGAAGGTTAACAGGAGTTTTGTAAGAACAGGGAATGTAGGGGTCAGGAACTTTCAGAAGGAAAGGAATCCATGTACTGTGTAAATTACATCTGTCTCTACATTAGCACTGAAGTTACTTTTATAGTAGGCCAGGTAATTGCTGTGTTGATTTAATTTTGAAAATAAAGAAGGGACTGAAAAGGTGGCTGGGAGGAAAAAAAACCTGGAGATTAATTGAAAAATTCTCCTATAGTGTTTTTCTCTAGTTCTCCTATTATAATTGTTCCTTTTCAAGTATGTTACTGGTAAATGCTAGCTTGAATTTCAGGTTCACCAAAGGTCACCTCATCCACACTCAACCATTCAGTTGCTTTAAAAAAAAAAATTAAAAATTCAAGGCTGACCTAAAAGGAATGCATTGTACTATAAAAAAGTGCAGAGTATTGTCTCTAGCAAGATAACAATCCCCAGCGGCAAAAGTGGGTTTTTTTGCTCCCTTGTATCTATAGCAGGTATGGGAAAACAGGAATTGGTTGCTGCTGAAGCATCTGCACACACTGGCTTATTTGCAGTGTCTATAGTCCTGCAAAGGGCAGCACATCCTAACTGTGCCATATATGATATTGGTAGATACCCCAGAGCCATGGGGTGACTGAACTGCACAGACCCCACAGAGTTCCACCATTGCTGGTCTGTTTGTGTTGTTAGACACTGTGGTGTGAGAAACATATTTGGACAGGTTGGGCTTTGCATTTCTTCATGCTTACATTGCTATGCATAGCCTATGTATATAGAAGGGAATTTGTGTGGAAGGAGATGCTGGCATCAGCTGTCATATTTGTTAGAAGGGGTCAAGCTGGGATCAAGAGAGTCCAGGAATCAGGTCAGTCAGAATTACCCCATTTCAGAAACAAGAGAAATCAAGACATATACCAGTAAAAGGCATCACTGGCAGCCAGGAAAAAGACACAATTTGCAGTAGGAGCTTGGAACAAGGAACAAGTAGAGCTAAAAAAATGTAAGGAGCTACAGGGCTAGAAGCCAGTCACAACATGACTCAGGAGCTGAGGAAAGGGATTCAAAAACCTAAAAGCACCTATCAGTTATGTGGAAAACAACATACACCAAAACTGTAGAGACCTACAATCCACACCTCAACTGCAAGACCTTATCAGCTCCTTAGTTTTTGAATAAAACTATTTACAGCTTGTTAGACTGAAAGCCCAGCAGTGCTTAAGTGGTGTGGTCATGATGTGTTAAAGAGGTTTCAGTCCCTACCATATGCTTACACATTTAATCCACCTTTCCCTATTCTATTTCAGCTGAAAATGCCCTCTACCATGAATTAAAAAAACCACTCTTTTGCAGTATTAGACTTTATGTTCATATAGGTGGGTAGAGGAAAACTATTGAGCCAGCTTTACTGCAGTCTGAAGCCATAATGAGAGCTCTAATGAGCCGCCACTCATGAGGTGAGTCCACCTGAGACACTGGTTTGCAGCTGCTGGGACTGTCCTGGCTGCTGCAGCTGTTGCCTCCATGGTTAGCTAAGAGCACCTTCCTCAACCTGGTCTGACTGTTCTTCACTTTTTATACCTGGGAGCTGTTGTCAGGGTGGCAGAGCTGCCCAGAGGGGCAGGAATAAATCACTGCTTTCCTGCCCTGCTGATACCACTTTTCTAGGGCTTCCTTGAAGAGACAGTGGAAAGTATTCTCTGCTTGGGAGAAACAGACATTGTGTTCGTCTGTCAGAGGCACTTAACAACGCAGTGTCTAAATACCTTTCTCAACTTCAAGAGAAGTTGGTTCCCCTACCCCTCACAGTGTTAGAATGGACTCATTATTGATATTCTTTAAAAAAAACCTATTAAAAACACAATATATGCTCAAAACACCTGGCTGGTATAAACTCTAACCTCTCAAAGTAGCAAGTAATACATTCTTCCCATTATGACAGCTTAACTTGACACTTCCTCCTAGATTGGGTCAACACAGTGAATTTTACATTTTAGGGTATGATCCCTCAAGTTTGCCTTAAAGCATTGTTTTTTGTGTAGCAATTGTGTGGCAATTTATGATTTTATAGGACAGAAGTTTGGATGTTAATCCTTGTTTTGTAGTTCTAAGAAACCTCTAAATAAACCAGGAATTTCAAAGAGATGACTCGGTCCTATTGCTTTATACACTTTTCTCTCTTACCTACTGATTCTGCCTAGGTCCAGGCACCCTGAACAGAATTCTTTTCCATTACAGCAGGAGTAGAAATGAAGGGATATTTCTGTTGATTCAAGGTTCAAAAATGCTGGGACAAGTCTTTAGGGAAAGAAGATTGGAAAGAAACTAGGAGCTTTCTGCTTCCCTTCCCTATCCTTCGCGTGCC
>VZTT01059373.1:0-10590 GCA_013400855.1 Buphagus erythrorhynchus | reverse complement strand
CATTTTGACGTAATGCTAATTATGCTTCACCAAAATCCCCTTAAATATTACATTGACCTTAGAATGTAGTCGATATTTTAATATTCTTATGAGGTTTTAAAACTTTGATCAGGAGAGCTAGAAGTATTTTGAGAAACAACAGTTGAATGCCAGCCTTAGATCAACACAAGACATTCATATCCAGGAGTGTAGCAAAGAGGAAAAAGCTCAGACAGGTGAAGACAATTTTAATGAAATTTGTAGATTTGGCTTCTGTTTTCTATTTAAAAAAAAACCCTCATAATTTTAAGACATTGCATTAGATAATCCTGCAAAGCTTTCAAATCATTATATCCAGGAGTTCTATTCATAAGAATATAGATGAAGCAAAATAAAAGATGACAATATGTTTCTCTGTCATTAGCAGTGTGTATACTGTGCTTTGAAAATACCATGGTAGTTTTGTACATACTAAAATGCAAAAATTTCAGCTATTTTACAATGGACTTGAAAATGAAAAAGTGAAAGCAAATCTTGTAGTTATGAATATTTAAATCGATATAAGCCCAGAAATATATGACTTCGGTTTTTAATGGAAAGTCAAAAATTCAGTTTAATTTTATTTTTGTTATGCCATTTTCTGCCAGTTACAATTTCTGTTGGTTTCAGCCTCTCAGCTTTTCTTCCTCCTTCTTCATCAGCTCTTGGAATGAATTAGTAGGTTTGGGTAAGAGCCTTGTGGATTAGTGAAGGCTGAAAACAGTGCATTTCAATTTGGAGAAAAGTATCAATGTGAGAAACAGAACTGTAGAAACACAGACTTTTTACACACACTTTTTTACACTTAAGTATCAGCAGTAACTGTTCCCCCACCCCCTCCTCCTTTTTAAAATACCATTTATTGATACGTATTTTAGGAAATAAAATGCTTTCCTAAACTTCTAGTCTCTTTGCTGCTTTTCTCTTAGATACATACCTCATAGACTTCTGCAATGACAAGCAGTTACAGAAGTTTAGTCATTTTGGCTTTAAATATACAGAAAAGATGAAGTCTGACCACCTGGGGTCTCCAGTCCACCAGGTAAAGGACATCAAATACTTAAATAGTTATGACAAGAGCTGGTAAGTAGACTGATTCATAAAATCATAGAGCAAAAGGCTATGCCCTCCATTTTCAATTGCCAAGCAAACCTGACAGATTTCACAGAATGTGACAGAATAATTATTAATCCATTATTAATCCACTTTCATAATATAATTCTTATTAGGATGAAAGTTTTGAAGATAAAATGTAAGGATGAGAAAAGTCTGCATATTTCACCTACTATGCATCAATTATCCTCTATAATATCTATACAGGAAACTGTATAGATTCCTGGCATTTAGAGAGACAAATTCCTGAATTTTTTTGTTCCAATCTGTTTAATATATGTAAATCTTGGATCTAAACTCAAGTCTTTTAATGGCTTATTCTTAAGTAAGAATAAGAGACACTGTACAGGGTTGAATTGGCTGTTTTTTTTCCCCTCGGGCTTATCTAATTTTCTGGGGATTTTCATTAACTGTATCATCATCCAGTATGGAACTCGAGAATATAAACACCCTTAATAAAAAACAACAATCTTAAATAATGTATTTTCCACATGTATAAATCATGGAACTTTTCTCAGTATAAGAGGATGATGCTGACATATCTGGAATCTAAAATCTTTCACCGCTTTCCTAACTAACCAATCTACTTTCATTTATCCTTTCACAGTAACCACACACACACACACACACACACACAGAAGAAAAGTATGTCATCCTGCTGTTCACTCAGTGTGTGTGCTACAGTCTCTGTTGGTTTAACTTTCTACTTCTCAGTCAGAGTCTGTGTACTCTTCCTATTTTGTAAGCTGGTTGTCACAGCAGACTCCCTTCTGCATTGGCTCTTAGTCTTTATTGTAGATTTGCATACCGATAATAACTGACTAATGTCTACCACAGACCATTAAAATCCATTAATGGGTATGTCAAAAATCTTGAGTGAAGCCAGTCACAAGTCACATGACATTAATGTTTTATCACTCTCAAAGGCAAAAACCTTCCATTTGTGTACCAGCATCACTGTTAAAGTTCTTAGTGTGTCACTGACTCCATGAAACACTGATATTAATATAAAAAACTTGGAATTGTAATGATTTCATCTTCACCATAGGAATACAATCAATAATTATTCTTAAAACACTAAGATAACAACACAAGTTGTGTGTCTGTGGCAACCAGATGATCATTAATCCTTTTCTGAACAGTTTGGAGTTTTCAATTTAGGTGCCCAAGTCTGGGTTTTGTAGCTTTTCCCCTGAGATCAGAGGCTAAATCTTAGCTCCTATGAATATGTATGAAGACCCTTCAGCATTTTGCTCCTGTGTGTGAAATAGCTGTATATTCTGTGAGTGAACAGTTAGTCCTTGAAGAAAATAAAAATAATGATTTTTTTGTACAATATGTTTAGTAGTAAACAAACATTTTTCTTCTTTACCTCCATTTTTTCTTGTCTGCACAGATAACATTTGAATTATATTTTTTTTCTTAGGACATTAACTGTATTTTTCTTCTTATTGGGATATCTGAAAAAAGTATAAGTATTCCTTTGGTTTTGCCTAGAAATCAATATGATCTTGAAATATTATTCACTTCATTTTCTGCTGCCATTTTTGTAATTGTGATTCAGCACTCTTAAAGAAAAAAAAAAACAACACAACTAAAGAAACATTGGCCAGCTGTACAATATATTCTAAGCAGGATTTTCCTGTAACAAAAAATTGTGAAAAAATCCAATAGCTTTAATTACTACTGAAAATGGTGCAACAATTTCTCTGCAGAATTAATCCTGGGCCAGCCATCTTTTTCAGATCTCTTTTTGTGTTTAGACAGTTGTACATTCACATCTGTGTTTAACAGGCAAAGGCAAACTGAAATTGAACTATACAAACGGTAAGTGTTTTTCCTGTGTCCACTCAGTTTCCTAAGCATAAACCTAGCCCTAAGTGGAGCAGTAAAATCAGGATTTTGCTGAGGCTCAGGTGCCTGACCTGTAGGTGGTGCCAAGGCCCAAGGTGTGGAGGGAGCAATGATGGGGCAGTGCTGTGCTCCCCGGGAGTAGTTGCCTTTTGTAGTTTTAGTGTCCCTGGAGCTCTGGGCTTTATGGTTTTTTCAAGCCTAACCCTAAGCATAACCCTAACCTTAAGGGAAGCAGTAAAATCAGGCTTTTGCTGAGGCCAAGGTGCCCACCAAATGGGTGGTGCTGTCTTGGTTTGAATGGCAGGTGTCTGCCAAGGAAGGTGGGAACCTCCATTGGAATGGCAAATGTGACCCCCTTCCCTTCAGATTATTATAACTGTGAAATTATGCAGCTTTCGGGCAAAGATATGGGAGAAGGATTAACAGTCCTTTGCTAACATTTATATGTATAATGAGACAAACAAACAGCAACAATGGCAGCAACAACAAAACCAACAGAAAACAGCAGGGCTGGGCAGGGATTGCTCCCTTGGATAGCTCACCTGCAGTGCCTGGTCCAGGGGTCGGGGGTGCAGAGGCAGTGGCCACAGCAGGGGATCCTGGGCTGCAGGCAAAGTAAGCACTGGCTCTTGGCTCCCAAGCAGCAGAGCAGCAAGCTGGCAAGCCCCAGCCACAGTGCTGAGGGAAAAAGAAATGGGCAGAAACCACAGGGCAAAAAGACAACCAGAAAGATAGACGTGCTGGCATGGCTGCTGAGTTGCTCATCCCCAGGAAAAGGAAGCAGCAACCCCTGGCCCCCAACCCCTACAGCATTCCGGGCAGCCCCTCACCTATTGTGATACTCCTAGAAACAAGGGAGGCAATGAGCATTCTGGAAATCAAAAAAACCTCAAAAACCAAAATAAAAGGATATGGCATATAAACCATCTAAAGACAGGTGCCAAGAAGAAAGATGCTGAGGGAGCAATGTTGGGGCAGTGCTGTGCTCTGTCCCTGGAGCTCTAGGCTTTAAGGTTTTGTACAGCCTAACCCTAAGCCTCACCCTAACCCTAAGGTGAGAAATAAAATCAGACTTTTCTGAGGCTATGGTAGTATGTTGGTGTGGGTACTTACACCTCTGGACGGTGATCTCAAACTAACTGATACCATCAGTTTTTTATCCTATAGTAAAAATCTGTGTACCTTTTCTCTGTAAACCTCCCAGGCAGCTCCACGCAATATTGACTCCTTCTCTCCTTCCCTCTTCCTTCTAATTCCTTCTTCATGACCAGCTAACTCCTTCCTGCCCCTTACATGACTGCCTGACCTTTTTCCTCACAGCACAGCCTGCAAACCTTCTCTTCTTCTTTCTTTTCTGTCCTCCTAACTCTTTATACCTTTTTTTCTCACACACATAATATCTGTGTGCCCCTTTACTCTTTTATGATTTATGATTTTGTGAATACACATCAGTATGCATTCCTCACATCTTCTCCTTCAATGTTGTTCACCTATACAGCTGCACCCCATTAAGGATGAGGCTCAGCCACAGCCCCATTCCTAATCTCCCACAATCTATCCTCCTACAGTAGTAAGCCAAGAAGCAAGATTCTGAGGGAGCAATGTTGGGGCAGTGCTGTGATCCCCTTGCTTACTGTTTGTAGATGCAGTTTCCCAGGAGCTCGAGGTTTTGTGGATTTCTAAGCCTAACCTAAGCGTAACCCCAAAGTAATCAATGAAGAAAATCAGACTGTTGTTGAGGCAGAGGTTCATAGCCCATGCTTGATGCCAAGGAGCAAGGCATAGAGCAATGCTGGGGCAGTGCCATCCTGCCTTTGGCATGCCTTTCACAGCTGCAGCTTGCCTGGAGCTCTGGGCTTTGTGGTTTTTCTGAGCTCTAACCCTAAGCACAATCCTAACCCTAGGCAGCAGTAAAAGCAGCCTTGGGCTGAGGCTGGTGACAAGCAGAAAGGTGTGGAGGGAACAATGGTGGGGCAGTGCCATGCTCCTCTTGGCATGGACTTTGCAACTGCAGTGTGCCTGGAGCTCTGGGCTTTGTGGTTTCCTAAGTCCTAAACCAAAGTGTATGCCTAATCCTCAATAGAGCAGCAGAAGCAGCTTTTTGACTAGTCCAAGGATTGTGCCAAGAATGGTGTGGAGGGAGAAATATTTTGTTAGAGGAGTATTGTTTTTATTAAATTAAATTGAGAGAAACATGCCAAAGTGATACTCACTGATATTTCAAAATCAGGGAAGAAATCAAGCAAAGAAACAAGAAGAGAAATTGAAGAAATGAAATGCTGAAGACCCCAGAAAATTCTGAACAAAAGCAAAACCAGTAAAAGTGAATGGGATAACATAAACAGCAGGAAAATGGAGTGAAGCTTGCCCAACTGATCCTTACTGAAATCTTGAAATCAGAGAACAAAGTGTAACAAACACTCTGGACAGGAGATAGAAACAAATAAAATGCAACTGAAAGAAAATATTAACATTTGGAAAATTGGACTAATATGAAATGAGGTGCAGTAATAAGGACCAAAACTTGCCAAAATTACTCACAAAATCAGGAAGAAAGGCTAAAAAAAGAGACAGGAAAAGAAATGGAAGAAATTAAATGCTAAATAAAAGAAAATTCTGGACCGAAGCAAAAACCATAAAATGGCATGGGATGACATGAAGTGCAGAGAAATTGGACTGAAGCTTCCCCAGTTGATCCTCATTGAAATTGCAAGATTTCAATGAGAATCAATTTCCTTTCAGAAAGGGAAGTGAAATCTTTACATCAGAGAACAAAGTGTAACCAACACTCTGGACAGGAGACATGATCAAATAAAATGCAACAGAAAAAAACCAGAAAATTTGGCTACCACGAAATGGACTGAGACTCATTGAAACAGTGAAATCAGGGAAGAAAGGTAAACAAGAGACAGGAGAAGAAATTGAAGATATGAAATGCTAAAAGAAAAAGAGAAAATTCTGAACTGAGGCAAAAACAATAAAAGCGAATGGGATTACATAAAGTGCAGGGAAATGGACGGATGCTTGCCCAATTGATCCCCATTGAAATCTTGAAATCCAAGAAGAAAGTGTAACAAGCACTTCAGACAGGACATATGAAGAAATAATAATGCAACTGAAAACAAATAGAAAATTTGGAAATGGAGTGACTATCATGAAATAGACTGAGATGAAACTTGCCAAATTTATACCCATTGAAATTCTGAAATCAGAGAATGGAATCAAATGAATGTAATGGTGAAAGGATTGATTAAATGAAATGCTAAATAAAGAAGAGAAAATTTTTAACCGAACGTGAAAATAACAAAATTGCATGGGATTATAAGAAGAGCAGGGAAGTGGACCAAACCTTGCCGAATTGCTGCTCTTAAATCTCGAAGATATTGAAAAAAGTGAAGCTAACTTACTACGGTGGACTTCTGATAAAATGAAATTCAATCTAAAAAAATAAAAGATAATTGTGAAATGAAGTGGTTGTAATCAAATATAATGGGATGACATGAGGTACTTCCCTTTAAAAGCCTTTGTGGTTGCAATAACCCTGGAGGTCTAGGCTTTATGGTTTTCTCAAGTCTAACCTTAAGCCTAAGCCTTAAATGAGGCAGAGCAGTAAAAACAGCAATTTGTTGAGGTGCAAAGCACACGAGTGTTGCAAAGAAGAAAGGTGTGGAGGCAGCAATGCTGGGGCACTGCCATGCTCCCCTTGGCATGCTCTTTGCAGCTGCAGTGTGCCTGGAGCTCTGGGCTTTGTGGTTTTCTCTACCTTAACCCTAAGCACAACCTTAATCATGAGCTGAGAATTAAATACAGCATTTGGCTGACACTGGTGCCAAGCAGAAAGGTGTGGAGGGAACAATGTTGGGGCACTGGCGTGCTCCTCTTGGCACACCTTTCATAGCTGCAGTGTGCCTGGAGCTCTGGGCTTTGTGGTTTTCTGAACCCTTACCCTAGGTGGAACCCTTACCCTTAGGGGAGCAGGAAAATCAGGCTTTTTCTATGTCAGTTGTACCTGGCCTATGGTTGGTTTGAAATTTTCTGATGGAGCAATGTTGGGGCAGTGGTGTGCTTCGCTTGTCATTCCTTTTGTAGTTGCAGTGTCCTTGGAGCCCCAGGCTTTTGATGCTTTTTCAATCCTACTCCTAATCATGACCTTAACCCTAAGGGAAGCAGTAAAATCCAGCTTTTGTGAGGTTTAGCCACCCAGCCTCTGGGTAGTGCCAGAAACAAGGTGTGGAGGGAGCAATGTTGGGGTAGTGCCATGATCGACTTGGCATGGCTTTTGTAGTTGCAGTGTCCCTGGGGCTCTTGGTTTGTGGTTTATTTGAACCTAACTGTAAGGGAACAAGTAAAATAAGCAATTAGAAAAAGCACCTCAACATTAGTGAAACCCTGAATCACAGGGAAGTGCATTATACAGAGAAATGCACTATTGGCAAAACCATGAAGCAATAAATCTCTGTTCCAAGGACATGTGTCCAAATTCGTGGTTTCTTCTCCACAGGATGTAAGACACATTGAATGAACATGGAATATTTAAACATTAAATTTTCTTAAAACACAAACCCCTAAAAGTAAGCCAGGAGATGATTGACACAGTAAAACAAAGGACATTCTGGCACAATATATTGACTCTCATTGGGCTCTTTCCAGCTCAATCTATATCACTTTACTGTTGTGCAGCATAGAAATATTTTGCCAAGAATTAAAGACAGTCATGTACTAACCTGCCGTAGATCTGACTGCTAACCAGAAGAAAAGCAAAAATTCAGCCCCTCAACTCTAGTTTTGTAGCATGCATCAAAGACTCACGAAGAGTACAGCTAAGAAACTGTATGGTCTTTCATCTGGAAGCTATCAGACTATTCTGACATGTTGTATGACATTTGGAATAATTCCTCACTCTAGCACACAAAGATGGATAACCTAGAACCAGCTCAGGATATGAGAAGGAGAGGAATGGTATAACACAAAGACAGTTTCTGCTTAGCAAGGACAAACAAAAAACTTCAGAAAAAGAAAGGCTGCTGTTGATGACATTTCTAATTCTAAATTTGCTACTCAGATACATTAGAGTGGGACTGGTTGCTGATTAGGTACAGTAATAACAGCAGGAGTTACAGCTACTGCATAATACAGAGGACTTGGACAGTGACCTACAATGCTACTTCATCACCTGGGTTGAATCATCAGCCAATATTAGCCACCTAAAAATTAGCTGCCTAATCTATGTTAGTGATGTGGATTCCTACAATGGAGATAAATGAACCTCTTCAGTGCTACTATTCTCATCCCTAGGTAGGTGTTCACAGTGCATAAGATGAATTGTCCTTTGGAGATGCCCCACTCTCTGTGAATTTATCTACATTATTATGATAGATCAGGTACCTACATGTTAGGTGGGTAAAGCTGGATATGATAAAATTCATGTTTATGCATTTGATAGTAATGTCATTTTTTCTGTTATTAGCACAAATCCATGAGGGCATATCTTACTATCTTAGTAAAAGATACCTTGGGAACCAAGGCAGAGAAATTTGTGAGGAATAATTTTGCCTGAGAAGAAGACTGATTTGCTCCAGAGAATAAGCTAAGCAGCCACTGATACAAAAATCTTTCCATACCTATTGCAAGTCACAGCATTTATAAAAGAATGGGAGCAATACCTACCATCTGTGAGGTTTAAAAACATCAAAAGATCTTCTATGCAAATCATATAAAAGCGTAATGTAGAATACTAGCAATATCTAGGGAAGCACATCTTATTATTACTGTTCTTTTTTCTCCACTCTTGAAAAAATAGGCATTTGAAATTCTTAGAACAATATTTTATTCCTGTGTGACATAAATTGTAATTTTTCATTTGATTAACAATGCTAACCTAACTTTTGCAATAATAATTTATAGACAGTAAATTAAATAGTATAAAAGTATCCACTTTGAACAAATATGAAATGCCAGTTTTTCCCAGTTGCATGTGGTGTTAAAAATTTATTTTTCTCCCCTCCAACAATTCAGAAGTGTTTCTTCATAAGTGGTGGCGTTTACTCTGTGCGTTTACATGCACATTCAACGTAGAGGACTGAATCCCTTTCACTTAAAATATAAAGCAGTAGACCAGTTGTTAAGAAAGCTGTTTAAGTAAATATTGATATTAGAGAATAAGAAAATGTAGAAATAGCACACATTGCATGAAGCCAATACAATAAGAAAGCTGTGGATATTGTTTTTTCTGCAGAGTAAAAGAAAGAAGATAGCATTCGATAAAATTATACATGGAACTTCTTTCAAGCACTCAGGAAAAACTGATACAAGGAATAGTATGTAACAAAATATAGGACGCATAGAGTAATTTTAAAATGTGACCGTTACACACATTTTAAAAATATACAACTGTGATCAAAATATATGTCAGCATGACATGAGCAAAAATTTTTTTGCGGCATTTTTTAGTGCTGTTTAAAAATATCTTGAAAATTCTATTGTCATTGAAAGTTCATTGGAAATGTTCTTTTCTTCTCTATTACCGACTCCATGGTGTTTTGACAGATCTTATATGCTTAGCTGTAGTACTGATTAAAACAAAGCTGTAATTTTGTAAAGTAATAAGATAAGCAAATACTATGCAGATTAAAGGGGGAAAAAGCAGGGCTAAGGGTGAGAGGAGATTCAATTTATTTTGAAGAATGTTTTATAGGGCACAATTTGAAACAAAAATGTAGCACTTTCATGGAATTTATTCCTCTTTTTTACATATTTTCAGAGAATTACCTGTTATCTGCATTAGAACCTTTTGGGCTTTGCTTTCCCCTATAATACCATTGCATTTGCTCATATTTCTAGAAAAGTAAAGTGTATTTTTAATAATGAAAAGGGTGATTTGGAAAATAGCATCACAATTTTTAAAGTAATCTTATAATTTAACTTTGAATTCTGTGGTAGTCCTGAAGTTATTTTGAATAATCTGATACATTCTGAGGTCAAGCATCATTCAGGAAGCATCTGTTTTCAGGGAATTAATTTAAAAGTCAGCCTTGGAAGAAGAAATGCTATGATTAGTGTTTTTACTTTTGAGAGAATTTACTTTTGATGAACATAGGTGTATAATAGGCGTAGTTTTAAAAAGGTTTCTACATAGAAAAGCTGTTATAAGACAGAAGATGATATTGTAATAGAGTCATAGAATCATGTAGGTTAGAAAAGACTTTTAAGATCATCAGGTGCGACCATAAACACAGCACTGCCAAGTCCACCCCTAAACCCTGTCCCCAGGTGCCACATCTGCACATCTTTTAAACACCTCCAGGAATGGTGACTCAACCACTTCTCTGGGTAGGTTGTTCCAATCCTTGTTCCTAATGACTGGGCAAAAGAATACTCACTATTAGACATTTGTTCCTCATCTGGCATGACCCTGAAGCATTTTCGGAACTAAGACTCATTAGTCATTAATCTCCTCTGCAGGTTATTAAGTATCATAGTTGCCAGAATTCATGATGCTCAAAACATTTTCAAATGAGGAGAGGAAAGAGCAGGAGAGGGTTTTTGAACTGCTATGCTTGGCAATGACTTAAAGGTCTTAAAAATGGATTTAGTTCTTGGAACAAA
>VZTT01059371.1:11466-22612 GCA_013400855.1 Buphagus erythrorhynchus | reverse complement strand
AAAAAAAAAAGAAGGTAGAATTCACACAATTCCACAGAATTCACCCACTCTCAAGGTTGTTACAAATTTCAGGGAACACTTTCAGGATGAGGAGAATTATGTAAAGCAATGCTTCAGAGATTACATGCATTAAACAGCAACCTCTCCTGCAGATTCAATTATGTCCAACAAAGACATGCTGCAGCTCTTCCTCCCTTCAGCAGGAACTAACTATGTCAAGTGCCTTTCTCCAGCTGCCTGTTTTCACACCACCAGAAAAAATTAATTTTAAGAGCTCTCGCTAGTATTGCATATCTGGACAACATCTGCCTGTGTTCAGTTACAGAGGGTATTCATGAAAACCTACCAAAGTTGCCCAAATTTCTTTTCTTTCAAAGGTCAGGTTATTGCAGGCTATTATAGGCAAGGTCAGCTACATACCATAAATTAGCCTTCAAGTTTGCTCCAAATATTCCAGAATATTGTCATCATCCAGCAGTAACACAAGTTCTTAACATATTCTTGGGGTGAAAGTCACACCATCAAGCCTCAACAGAATATATCCATACATATTTTGCTCTTCTGTTGGTATTACCACAACAGGCCATGAGGAGAGTATCAGGCTTTATTTATTTTTAGCTTTAAACTCTTACATGGTATAACAAGTTTTAAGGCTTTTGGTGTTACGTTGCAGAAATTATTTTTTTGTTTCAATAGAGGTTCAACAACTACACAATTTGACAGCTACTGAAGACAGAGCTGCTACCTATGTAATCAAACAAAACCACAAATGATTAATCCACCTAGATTATTTGTATAAACTGTGTGACTTGCAGCATTAGATTCACGCTATCATATAAACCAAATCCGTCACACTATGGGATAGAAGTCTGTATGACCCACTGCCATGAATTATCAGTAATACCATTAAAAAATAGCTGAACATTTGAAATTTTCTGTAACAGCTGCCAGATCAGATAGAATATGGTAGGAATAACTAAAAGAAAATAGATGAGTTGACAAAAATGTAAGAATGGCACAAAGTATAAGAAGTTTCCATAATTAATTGAAAATACACATATTGTCACATTAGGTAATGAAACACCAAAACCAGCCATGAATACACTGTGCTGGTTGTAACAGATTTCACAACTCTACACTCTGTTTACATTGCAATGCAATTACTGCAAACTTTTCCTATATAATATAAACTCTTCAGCAACCAAGTACTTTTGAAGTCAGTGTTGATCAATCCTTTCAACATATGCTGTTTACAAGTATTGAGATGTATCTCAGTTCAGAACCTGCTCATTGTTACAGCTCTAAAATGAAATTAATGTCTCCTTAAAGACTCTTTTTGTCATTACAGCACAAGCATCACAGGTTTCACAGCACCCTACAAATAATCCTATGGCTACATTAACCATCTATTTCTGCCTTTAAATGTAGAATCCCTGCTTCTAATTATCCAGTGCTGACTGTTCCATTGTTTCATGGTAAAATTCCTTCCAACTTCACAAACTTGAACACTGAGTCATGGCATTCAGAGCAGGACAAAGATAGAAATCAATATTTATGCTATTTGGGTTTAAAGGGACATTAATCAACTTCACTGTATTCATTAAGTTCCCTCTGTATTATCTTAATTGTTCATGCTCATGCTTCTGACATCTCATTTCCCATACTTCCTTTATAATCTGGATTACAAACTAAACTTGAGCAAACAGAGATACTGATAATTTTTTCTTTAACACCATAAAATTTAAACTGAACTATGCCAAAGTAATGGCTTTCCTTTAAACCCAGTGGTGTAAAATTCCATCCACAACACCAACACACAAGCAGTATAAGGTATCTTGCTTTTTGTTCCCAGGGAAGAGCAGGGAAGTGCTGCTCCACATCTGTATGCTAAGTGTGGTACTTATCGATGCTTCATCTGCCAGGTCAGACAGAAACAAGAGGCCCAAACTCTTTTCCCCCTGTATATATCTCCAGGTCAAAATGGGCTCAAGCCTGAAAAACGACAGAACTAGCTGAATTACCTGATCAAGGCAAGACTGCTCATACAGTGTCTGCATTTCCAGACTGCTATTACACATTCACATGCTTCTGTGTGACCACCATCTGTGTGCTGCTGATAAAGACGTTTCACTTCCCTTACTGCAGAAGTGCTGAGGCTACACTAAAGGTAACAGTGTCTCCTATATGAGTCATAAATGTTACCCCCAACTGCCTGGGTCAGGAGTCTCACAGGACACCATCACAATTTCTGCCTGTGAAAGGTAATTCATCTGAGGCAAAGGCTGACAAGTTGTGACATGCTTAAAAAGAATCAAGTGCTATTCTTCAGCCAGTAAATATCTTATCTGCATAACATCTCCCCTCAAGACCAATATACCTTTATTACCTTTCGAGTTGGAGTAAACTTTGGAGCACATTAGCATGTTATTAAATTATGCTTCATTTCCATACCGCAAATCTTAAGGCTTGCCTCTCAGAGGCTACAGTTCCTGTGATTTAACCTTTCAGAACAGGATTTCCTGCTTCACCTCGACTTAAGCAACTCTGTAATAGACAAAGGTACAAGACCAGTGCAGAATGTACCTTTCTTTTCTTCGATAAACTTGCCTTCTACCTCCACTTCCTTTGTTTTTTTTCAAGTGCCCTTCTCAAAAAATGGTCTCTTGCTCCAACTTGCAGACCCCAGAAGCAGAGTATTTTATAGCATATAAATCAAAGGAAAATGAAAATAGAAACTGAAGCTAAATTTAATGCAACTAACATCTTTCTTAGTATCAGTTGTAAGATCCTCTCTAAAAGTAGGCTTCAAGGATCTTTCTTCAATACTGCAACATAATGCATCCAAAAAGAAATACCTTAATTTTGCAGAACATTACTACTACCATCACCAGAAGAATAGAGTCACCTCACTTCGAGGGCACACATTCTTCAGTAATGCTTTATGCAAGAGAAATGGCTGTTTCTAAAATACAGTGCAAATGCATACCACTTTCTGGATAGCCAACTGTTGAAAGGAAATATGCTTTAAAAGGCACTGAGAAAACTTAAACTAAAAATTAAGAAAAGAAATAAACCTAAGCTGTGTGATGAATAAGTAGTACGGCTCCTCCTGACCCAGCTGCAGAGAATAATTTAATTATTCTACTCCTCCAAAATAAATTTAACGAGAAGACCACATTTAATCACCAAGATATATATTACTGAAAGCGGAGATGCTACCTCCCATTACCACCTTATATCAAAGCCTATAAACCTCATGTTCAAGCCACACTGTAGTCTTAAAGAAAGGCTGTCAATCCCTGACATCTGTAAGGTGCCATCTGGAGCTCTATTTATATGTTGAGATGTGCATCAGGCACAGAGGCGGTTACTTAATTACAGCATCTCCAACAGTCACTGTGTTCTTAACAGCTCTCAAACTCAGCTGCTGGTCAGCAAAGCAAGTCTTTGCCACTCAACCCAAGAGCCAAGCTGCAATCCTGCAAGCAACCTGGATACATTCCTACATCCCTACTTCCCAATTTACTAAAGAGGAATTTCAGAAGTCAGTAATTCAGTATTTCATAGTCTAAGAGGCTTCTTCCCCCCTTCCCCTCCTTTAAGATGAATGATTTTACATATTACTAACCTAATACTTAAGTTACATATGGCTATCATATTCAGAGTTGCTCCTAAAACTATGAATTACATGGAAGCTCCTCATTCAGCTAAGGAGATGCTGCAATGCCTTCACAGGTCCTCAGCAACATCAAGGGTGAAAGAGTAGATCAAAAGCAAATCTGGGCAGGCAAGAAAACACTGTACATTAAAGAGTGGCTTTGAAATTAGTGTAGCTCAAAACAATGCAGCTTCTCACAAGTTCAGACAAAACTTACACAGTGAATTCTAGGAATGCAATAGTTTCAAACATGGACATGAGGCAACAAGCACATTATTAGGCACTGTGTCATGACTCCATATGGACGTGACTATAAAGCTTCAAATCTGATTGTTAGCATCTATTTACACTGGTTTACACTGATCTGAGAAGCTGCCAAAACACAGTCTGTATAACAGATCAGACAAAAGTTCTCCTCTTCCAATACTAAGTACAATTTTACCCCATTTTTCAAAACATCACACCTTTTACATGATAGAAAGCGAAACTTCTGTGCAGGTACAAGTCAGAAAACAAATCTAGGATTTCAGACAATCTTATTGCTAAGAAACAGCCCACAGCCTGTAGAAGTATCCCTTTTCTTTCTTTCCTGATGGAAACAAGTTTTTCCATAGCTGTCTGCGCCTTAGTTTTTTACAGTTAACTGAAGGCTTTGTCAGATTTTTCTTTTTTTAATGTATAATTTTGCCATTTCAAAGCATTTGCAGAGTACAAGCCTCCCTCAAATTACAGAGATTAATACATTCTCTTTGCAAAGATTGGTACTCTTTGGTACATGGAGCTTCAGGTGGTTTAATTCAAGTTACTGACTGACTCCATAGCGGTGGGAAGGTTCTTCCTGTAGGCACATACTCTTTAAAGTAATTAGCATGTTAAATCTTCCAGTGTTTGCAAACAATTCTGCAACAAACAGACAACAAAAATTCCATTATTTTTTATACCCAACTCAGACAAGTCAGCACCAATGCTTCTTCCACTAACACTCTCTGATCAACCAAGACCACAAACTCTGGCAACAGAAAGAGCACTAGACTTTGAATCCCTCTCCTCAGCCAGTTCTTCTGTTCCTTTCCCTGCACCAACTTTCAATGGTGCAACTACCCATATTGATAGCTCAAATAGGTTCCATGATCTGGTTCATTACATAACTCCACAAATTATACCTCAACTAAGGCTGGAAAGAGGCCAATGAACAGAGAGGATACTCAACATCAGAATCATCATTCAAGAAGACAAGTGAAACTTTTCAGAAGGCATCATTCACATTTCTAACTGCCCGTGCCATCCTCAGTTACTAATAGATCACATCTTGGAAACCTAGTAAAAAAATCAAACCAGTACCCTCTTAAAAGCAAGCTAAGATAACTTAAAAATGTTCAATTACTACAGTGCAACCAAGGACAAAGTTTCTAAAAATATAGTCTAGGAGGCCATTTTCCCTGTTCTTCCCTCCTCAGATATAAAATACTAATACTACAACTTCTTTTTTCTTTTATGTGGAAAAGAGAAAAATCTTAGCCAGAACTATTTAAAAGACAATAATAGAGAACATACAACTGATTAAATGGCATTTACTTCACAGGAATGAAAACACTACAGATGGAAAAGAAAGTAAAAAATTGACAATAATGAAATGTAAGGCAAGTAAAGACCTTTGTGATTTAGTCTTACAGCCTACATAAAAGTCACAGGTTCTTCCTTAATTTCTATTCATAAGCAATCAGATTTAATAAGGAAATCCACTACCATCCTGGTAAACTCTTTAATTGGTTCGTAACTCTCAAACTTCTTTCAAATTCTTCTTATCCTATATTAATTATAAAATTAGTATTTGAACTTTCATGATCTAAATATAAAAAAGAGAAATTTGATAAATTCTAAGTTACTTATAACTCACATGTCACCTATCAACCTCCTCCTATTCATGAACCTTCTTTTATTTTCAGTGGTATCTGAAAGTAAATGACCATCAGCAAGATGCAGAGCTGATACAACCCCCAGTCTCCCTAGGAATACATATTCAGAAATGTCTAGATTCTTCTCAGATCAACTCTTCTTGGATATCACATATTTACAAATCACCTTTGGATCTCTACTGGCAACAGTGCGAAAGAAGATAACAGCAATGTGCTGAGAAATGAGAAAAGATGCAGGATAGTTTGCAGAATTAAATTGTCTCTAATCTCAAGAAGGTGTTTTCTAATTTTCACGTGCCCTTCTTTACCCTTCTGGAATAGAAATCTTTGGTAGCTTATAACAGCTAACAACGTGCACCGATAAATTCTTCTATGCACTTTTACCAACTTAAAAACTACACAACCACCAAAGAAACCCCAAGAAAACCACAGAAAAACACAACGTACAATGACTGATGTATTACAACTATATTCCTGCCTTATTGAACCCTGGCTGTGCTGTTTAGAGCATGTGAAAATGTTGTTGCAATACATTTGCTTTTTGAAATGCACAGGTATTTTACCACCAAGCCTTTATATAAAAAGGGAAGTTTATGCACTAGCCCCTCCCCCCACTTCATTCAGACAGAACTGAGAATTTTGAGTCATATTTTCAAACCATTCACTGGGTGAGAATCAAGTCTCTTTCAATCAACAGACAACACAAGTACTTGTAAAGAATATTTTTAAATAGAGACGTCAGCTTGAATTTACTAGTAGAACACTTACAATATAGCATAAGCAAAATGTATTAGAAGACAGCTTCTAG
This sequence comes from Buphagus erythrorhynchus, assembly GCA_013400855.1. Lineage (NCBI taxonomy): Eukaryota > Metazoa > Chordata > Aves > Passeriformes > Sturnidae > Buphagus > Buphagus erythrorhynchus. The sequence continues at coordinate 16,230 of VZTT01059371.1, read as the reverse complement.
TCCTGTTACACAATATATTCTTATGTAAGAATCTTTACTTCATCTGAATTTAATAAAAATACACACTGTGGAGGATGGAAGAAAAACTGTGCAAATAAAAGCACCATTCTCTCAGAATGAACTGTTTATCCTAAGCCAACAACAATAAATAAGGGTCAAATTTTCACACTTCTGACGTACCAGCACAGCCACTTGGCATCAAAAAACTCAAAGTTTAAGATAAACCACTGACACTGAAACTCCCTGCAATATCAGGGAAAAAACACCATTCAAATGATAAAGAGAAAAAAAGTACTTCAGCTATAACTACAACACAAAAGAGCACAACATGTTCAATCATAGAAGTAAATCAAAATAGAATTTGGGAACTTAGAAACAGCTACCTCAAACATTCAAAAATCAGACCTCAGCAAAGTGCAATTCTTACAGCATTTATAGTTTTGCTTTTCTAAGGGTAGTATGACTTCTTGAATTCATGATGTAAGTAAAACTCTCCCTATAATTAGTTCTTCAATACTGCATTCTACCTCTAAAATACATATCATTTTCAATCTGTTCAAAATGAAAACAGCATACTGGCCTGTCAAACATATCTTCAAGAAAAATAATGAAGACTGATGTGTCATACAGATACTAATTCCACGTAATCCCTCCAAATAAAAGCAACATGCAATTGAAATACTGAAAACACTATTTCACTATGGCCACCACAGCTTTCCTACTATCCTGAAAAAGCAAAGATAATGTTTTAAAAGAAAGTCTTTAAAGGTAAGAAAACATGAGCTATTTTATAAAGAGAAAATAAATCCATGTTCTGAAGTCAGTTAAAAACCCATTAGAACATTACTTAGGCAGAGCTGCTCTCAAATATTCACACACCATTCTTCTCATTGATCCCATAGCATTACACAGCAAGACAGTTGCAGGACATTTGCCTAGGACAACTAGTCAACAAAGCAGTTTTACATTTTACTTTCCATTAACAAGTAATTAACACAGGTCAGAAGGAAATTAATACAGCATTCAAATAAGCCTTTTTTGTACTTATTTGTACTAATTCATAGAAAACAGTCTACCACAGCTTATTTTCCAGATGCACAAACTACTAGAGCTTTATATATAGCACACCGTAATTGTTTCACCTTGATGTGATAAAGACAGCAGGCCCAGCTGCAAAATCTGCTTCCAAAAGGAACTGTCAACATCTCGGATGGACATAAAAACATACACTGAGATGTTGCTTGAGCTGGTAGCTTGAGCTCAGAACCCTGCTGAACCATGGACCGCAAACCTGAACAACAAAAGGAGAATACACACCTGGAGATGGACAGAAGACAAGCAGGAATTGCCCTGACAGCCCCAGTGTTTCTCCTGACCAGTCCTGCCTCAATCTATGAACATAAGTGTGAGATCAATAAATTTGTTCTGATATTTCTATTGACAACTTCCAACAACTGAAATTGAACTGAAATTCATGTATTATTAACAATATAGTTATGCTTGAATCTTGTAAGAAAACACGAAGTATATCCAGTTCCAACCCTGCTTACAAATAGAATAGATATAAAGTGCTGGTACATGGCTATGATGTCTCCCAACTTGCCTTTCAACTGAACTACATTAAAAAAAACCTAAAATTTAAATTAAAACTAAATAAAGAGTGAATCCGCACTACGAATTAACTCATAAATAGACAAGTGACTTTCTCAGCAACCAGAGAATGTTAATTAGCTCACAAAAATAATTGCTAGCAATTTCTTTATCACCATTAATCGTGCTATAGGCTTTCACAACACCCAACTCATGTGACAATCTTTCAACTTGTACACCAAAATCATTAGTCTGGTAAACCAGCTAGGAAACAGACACTCTATAATTCTTGCAATTGGATTAGTAATTTACATACTAATGATTTTTTTTTTTTGCCTGTTTGGTATCACTGCATTCAATCACATCCTGCAGTATAATACAATATTATTATGTAAGTTGGCATCTTGTAATCAAGTGTTTGCTACTCAGTAATACTGATTAACAACTTTGCATCAGAATGCTATTAATAGGCTCATTGAAAGTATTAAGGTATTATTTTTTTTTTGTCTCCTCCTCATCTTCAGAAACCGTTCATATAACGTCATTGAGCTGTGGACCAAAAACCAAGAGCACAACTTTCTTGAGCAATATAGCAAATGCAGAAGGAGACACATGACTGCTTGGGCACTATCCAATGACTGAAGTGGCTCGTGTAACAACTGAGTACACACGTTATAGCTTTTCACTTTAACTTGTTTTCACTTTACCTCAACATGCTAATGAACCCATCCTGTGTAATTTAAGTCTCAAGACCCTCATACCACTCTAAGCCAGTCTTTCACAGAAAGTAACTGCTAGTTTAAAAGCAAATAAAGACTAAAGGACACACTGATAACAGACAGAAGAATTCTTTCCAGTGATTCCACTGTAACAGTCACTCTTATCAAAAACAAATCAACATGCGCTACTCCCTTATCTCCAACATACACTCAGTCCCCTATTTAACTAAAATAACTGAAGTTCAGTTTAGAAATTACGTTTTCCACCTTAGTTTCTGCAAGGCTATGTAACAGCTGTGTTCAGACAACATGCAGGGACACACCACAAAAGACCTCGAAATAACCCTTGCCCTCTTCTCCAGTCAGAGCACAAGTCTGCTGTACACACTTCTAATTATAAATAGAGTAACCTGACATGGGGAGAGAGACAGCCCCTTGAACACGATCTCAGAAACTACTAACCCAAATCTGTGCTGAGCACAAGCCTAGAGCAACACAACTGTGGCTAAGATAGATTGCTATTTTACAATCTACAAAACACACAGCTACTTGTACAGTGAACAACAATAACACTTCCAAAGTGCAATTAGGTCCATCTTACAATAATCCACTATTCCAAAAGACCCCATTTGTATTTCCAGCTCTAAAACTGGCACAGTTGAAGTCCCTTACCATGTGTTCTTCAGCAAGAAATTTTCTTTACTACTCTCAATATAATAAAATAAAGCCATTTTGAGCTCCAGGCAGCATTTACAGTAAGTAACAATATATCCTCTGCATACTTCAATCTAAACTTAATGATGCTAGAATATCTAAATACTTTCTTGTTAATATTTGCTTCTTGGCACAAAAATTTTATTAGACCATGAGATAAGAGTAAAGTCATTTCTTCATGTGCTTCATCTTTTAAAAATTTCCCAAGGTACTACATACTAAATATTCTTAAAATTCACAACTTAAATATACCATAATAGTGCACATTTTCATCATTATTATTACATAGTATTTCCATGACATATGGTGATGAACTTTATAGAAGGGCATGTATGGAAGAAAACAAGGAGCAATAGCTTTATATTGAGAGTATCAGTTTAGATCGGATAAAAGGAAGAAATTCCTTACTGTGAAGATGGTGAGACACTAGAATGGGTTGCTCAGAGAAGCTGTGGATGTCCCATCCCTGGAAGTGTTCAGAGACAGGCTGGATGGGGTTTTGAGCAACCTGGTCTAGTGGAAGGTGTCCCTGCCCCTGGCAGAGAAGCTGGAACCAGATGATCTTTAAGGTGCCTTCCAACCCAGGACATTCTATAATTCTAATTCTATTTATAGTATTATTCTTCACAGTACTTCTCAGTGGTATAAAATTCAACTGTCTGAAACATGTTTTTCCATTCTTGTTATTTCTCCAGCATTGCTGGAGTACCTTTTACCCTACAATTAAACACACACCTCCAGAAGTTCTTCCATAAACCCAACAGCACAAACTACTTCTGACACACATATATGCAAATACAAGGGGAAAAAGAAAAAAAAAAACAACCCTCAACCTGCTCATTCTTTCCCATAAAGAAATAAAGGTGAAAGCTTAAAATATGAACCACAAGAAATGGCTCATGGCCAGGACATACCATGCAATTACTTCAGACAAAAACAAATGACACAGGAGAAAAAAAGCTATGGTTATATGAGATCTAAACTAACCTTTTCGGGTTTCTCGGGACCAGACATGACTTCTTATTTCATGTCTAGATGATGTTAAGTAAGAAACATGAGCATTACAAAGGTCAGCTCATTTAATCCTCCCAGCATTTATACTACTATTTCTACCTCTGGATCACTAGCAGCCAGTACTTTTGGGGGTCATTTCGAAAGAGAAGCGAGCACTGATACAAAGAACTGCCTGAAAGTCTACTAAAGAGGCGTAAGGAGAAACCGAAGGGAAAATTCATTACAGGACACATGCTTCTCCGGGAGCAGGACCAAGTAAACAAGCGAGGGAGAGGCAGAACAACGTTTGTAAACACACAACGCTTCTGCAGGGCGCTCGCCCGACCGCCGCCGACGGCGAGCACGGAGGCGCTGCCAGGCTGAGTCATTCCTTGTAGTAACTTCACCGCGATTCCCTCGCCCTGGCAGCGGAGCCCCGGGCAGGCAGGGAGCACCCCGGCCCTCTGGCGCGGCTCCCCTCCGAGGGCTGGCAGCCACTGCCGCCCCCAGCAGCTGCGCCAGGGTCACTCCGCCGCCCCGAGACCGGCTCCAGCCGCGGGATCCCGGTCCTCCCCGACCCCCGCTCCGCCGCCTCCCAGTTCTTTGTCGCCCGCCCCACGGGTACAGCCCTGCGCCCAGCGCCGGGACCGCCGCCCCTCGCCAAGGCCGCCCTCCCGGTACCGGAGTCCCCGCCTTCCCCGCGGCTGGGAGGGGCTGAGCGGGCCGCCGAGGGGAGCCCGCCCGGCCC
>VZTT01059366.1:3460-16640 GCA_013400855.1 Buphagus erythrorhynchus | reverse complement strand
TGGGCTGAGATCAAAGGCACAGGTGCTATTGGCTCCCTGCCATTGTCCTCGAGCCCCTTGCCAGGGTCTCGAACGACCCAGGCCAGCCAGAGGGATGTCCTGGACTCCCACACCAATTGAGGTTAGAAGCAATTCCTTGTAACCCTTCCAATGTGAACATTCTGCAAACGTTGCAGTCAGAACCAGCTGTGGATCTGCAGATCTTCTCCTGCAGCACTTCATACTTACTAACAGAACACAGCCTATGTTTTTTGATGATTGTAGTGCACATACAGGCCGAATTCGGCTGCCTCACATTTGGCTGGCCGAAATGGAGGTATTCATCAAATTCCCCTTTGATATTTGACAAGAAACAAACACTAAACCTCATTTTCTCCTACTCATCTTAGCATGCTTAAAAGAGCAAGAGCCAACCGAGTATCTCAGAAAGAAAACCTTGCCATCACCCTGGGGAAATATTCAGGACCCTAAGGCTTAGCTTTGCCAAATATTTGCTAACTTGTATGGATTAAATTCGACCTCTTAGAGACTGAGCTTCTTCACTGATACAACAGTGTATAATGGTAATAAACAGTTCTAGGCTGGACTGCAGCTTGAAAGGGAGTAATATATTTTCTTATTTTGTCCAACTTAATTGAAGTCTGGGACATACTGTCATGTCATTTACCATGAAAAAACATATTCTTTCACAAGAATTTTACTCCAGTTTTACCATTATGTTATCAACAGTATTTCACTGAGCTTCTAACTAAAACTCCAACACTCCAGATATTCAGCCAGTATTAATTTATAGTGCTGACTTATTAATGGGAAACCTATGTTACTTTGAATCTGAAAGTTTATTTCAGCTGGGATCCATGCAGGCTCATGCCACATTTATTGCTATCTGGGAAATTAAAGGATTGTACAATTTGTTGCTTCATTTCCACTTTTTGCATTTGCTACAACTGGCTTCCCTGGGTTTTTGTTTGATAGTTCTAGTCAGCTGAAAATAACAATACTTTGTGTTGGAACAGCAGCTTCTACTCTAATACCTTTACTTATTTTACAAAGGCACTCAGATACTGTGCAAAGTACATTTACTGACAGACTTTGTCAGCCACAACCAAGCAGCACTGGGTTTTACCATAACACATGATTTCAGCTGGCTGAGTCCACACTGCTTGGGAGGACGAGGTCCAAGTCAGAGCCAGTCCTTGCCCTGTGCTTGCACCTCACTGCTTTTGCAAGCCACCTGGGGCATTATCAGGGAAGGGCTGAAACTGGAACCCAAAGCACAGATTGTAGTGCTGTGCTAGTACGTCAACACAGACAGGATCATCCAGGCCTTAGGTCGTTCCTTGTCAATTTTTATGAAAAAAACCTACCACCCTGAAGCACATAGAGATAATTTCATCTATGTAAATTTGGTGGTTGCACTGATGGCTATGCTGTGGTTAGTCTACAAAACACAACAATGTTTTTGTATATTCTTTGCCTTGGCTTATTCAATCTAAAATCTACAATGTGTCTAACTTCTAAATTGCTCTTTCTAGAAACTAACAATGCAGAAAACACTACCGATAGAAGAACATAGCCAATAACATTTTAAATTTGTCCTAGTCCTAGTATTAAATACTGCATGTTAAATCTGCATTATTAAATTAATACTGCATGTTGTAGCTATAAAGGGAAATTCCAGTGCATTTTAATTACATATGTTGCAGAGTGACACCATGCTGTGAACTTATTTTACTCTTTTTTTTGCTATCCAGGGATAACTAAAATACATCAGATTTTATAATATAAAGGATAATGCTCTTGAAAGTTAAAATCAATAAACGAATGTCAGAAGATGAAAGAGAGAGGAAAAAGACAGTAAATTTTGAGCATATTGCCATAAAAACTCTTCATATTCTGTTTCTCTAAGAAGTGTGTAATGATATCTGTTGTTCTGTGAGAGATAATAAAAGTATCACTGTTGAAGGTAAGCTGAGCTGTCCGACTGATTATTGTTTATTTTCATTTTGTCTCACTGAATAGTTAATTCTCTCACAGGATTATCCTCATTTCTCATAGCCTCCAGTATTAATGAAAGCATTAAATGATGACATACTTTTGGATCACCTCACTTGGGGCCTGACCCTGTCCCATTAAGTCAAGTGGATCATTACCATTCATATGAGCAGAGGGCAGAACTATCTGGGAGGTTTTGCAGAAAGCAAGCCATACTCCAAAAAGAAAGATCAAACAAGCAGATTGCTGGAGGGCAAAGGTTAGTTAAAAGGTCAGTCCACGTCTGCAGAAAAAATAGTGAAAGTATTTAAAAACTGCACTGCAAAAAATAAAACTGAGATAGACATTTAAGATGCCAGGTGCAAGAAAATACAGCATGTGTTTCTGTCTTTGCAATACAAGCTGTCAGTGTTTTTTTCTTAATTTTTAAAGTAAATTAATAAGTTAATTTAGATATTTTCTGTCTTATATTAGACACCAAAGATCAAGATTCCATGGTACACAAATCAATCTCAAACCTACATTAATCATAAGCAAATTTGAAATGATTGTTAGATTATTTTCCTCTACATTCTACATCATTATTCGAATCACATTTAAATTGGAAAACACTTTGGCAAAACCATTACTCTGAGTGGAAGTAAATCTGCTCTTAATTTTATTTTGTATCAATCTATTCTTTGGGTGTATAATACATAAGTCTTTTTCCTGTATACATAAAATGACTTCTCCAGAAAATAATTTAAATGTCAACATCATTTATAAACAAATCTTTAAAGATGAATATATATAGATGAATTATATATTTAACACGAAATTATATAAATTTCAATTTACAATATTTGTCATATAAGAAAATAATTTAACTCCTGTGAAAGATGCACTGAAGTATAATTATGGAATATTTTAACCTGACTTTACCAATGCTTAAAATGAAAGTGTTTTTCTAAAAAGGAAAGTTTTTTTGGGAATTCCCCTGACTCCCATCAACAGATACTTTCTCAACAATGTATACTTTGAAATGCTGGAAAAACTGAAGGCCATTTATTTCTCAAAAGTAGATATTTTATACCTTTCCTTTCACTCATTCATTCTCTGCTATTGAAACAGGATGAATGGGGCTTGCTATCAGTGAGTTTAAATTGCCAAACAAGAGGCAAGTCCTACTATGTATTTTAAATATCTACAAGAAACATACAAAGAATTATAACTGATCATGTTTTTCTCTTTCCTTGATAATGCTCCAGTTGCTTCTGAAAGATATGTCTGGTTCCCCACCCTGGGAAGACTAGATCTGGGATAGCCGTCTGTAAGAATTAGAAAATACGTGATAGCTTTCACACCATGCCTGTTTTCAGAACAAAGTAGCATGCTCAGATATTTTATAATTTATTTTAAAAAGCACAGGGATAGTGTTATATAATTATGTTTAGGATTTTCAGATGTCCGGGCTGGAATGCCAGATGAAGAAGCGCTCCAGCCTCCCCTGCTCTGTCTGTGTGCGATCCCTCAATTCTTCCCGGATCCTGATTTTGCATTTCTAACGAAGCTGAACTGACAAAGCGTGAAAGTGGTCTAAAAGGAAAGACAAAGAAAGTGACCCTGCTTTCACTGTGCCAAGACTAATCAATATTCCAGAAGCCCCGCTTCGCTTTCCCCTCTCTGCTGATGTGTGGTTCGGGGCGGGGTGGGTTTGTTCCTTTTTTTTTTTTTTTTTTTTTTTTCTTTTCCGTGCCNTTTTTTTTTTTTTTTCCTTTCCCGGCGCCGCCGGGCTGGCAGTCTCCTCCCCTTTCCTTAAGTTTCAGCGATAGTAAGTTGCCGAATTCCCGAGCACATGCAGATGTCAGTTTTCCCGCTGCCGCCCGCCCGGCTCCGCCGCTCCGCGCTCCCCGCCGGGAAGGCCCCGCTCCACCCGCGCTCCTGAGCGCACGGAGGGTCCGCCAAGGTGAGGAAGGTGAGGAAGGTGAGGAAGGTGAGCCCGTCCTGTCCTCCGGGGAGGGTTGGACCGGGGAGAACCCGCTTCTCGCTCCGTGCCTTTGTATCTGTATTAATTAACGCAATGATCCTTTCGGCTGCGCCCATATTCTTTCTCGATCTTGATGTAAATTGTACAGGACAGATTAGCTGCATTAAATATCCTGGAAAGAAAAGGCTCTGTGGACGATCTCTCCTTCTCTCTCTCTCTCTCTTTTTTTTTTTTTTTTTTTTTTTTTTTTTTCCTTTACCAAAATGCTTCCATTAATCTGTTGGGAAAAAAAAAAGAAAAAAAAGAAAAAAAAAAATCAAATCCTGCTTCCACACAGCAGTCTTCTCCAAGGAAGAACACTTACTAATTTCAGTATTTAGCTCGGTCTCAGAATGCTTCCACTCCTTAAAGAGGCAAAGTTTATAGCGTTCTGTTAAAATTCAGGGAGGATATAGCACTAAAGTGCCGGTCTTGAAACATATGGTAAAAGCAGCGATCAAAATCCACCAAAATAAACTTGTTACAACATGCGATTTTGTTTAAAACATGTTGGCTGAAACCCCTGTGTATTAATATTTTAAGTGTTTCCTAAAAAAAAAAATAAGGTGCTTTGGCAATAAAGTTATTAAAAATGAGATGTTAGAGTTGAACTGTGTATAAACAGAGACAGATTTCAGCACAAGCACCTAAGTTTATCCATTTATTCATTACTAATTTCTTTTTAAAAAGCATGCCAGTGAATATTAACTAAGACTTGAGAAAAAGGGATTCTCAGTCTGGAAAATACCTTTGAGGAGGCTCCATTATTAAACAAAGTCATACCCAGCAGCCATCAAAACAAACCACCACCATCTAAAATAAAAAGTAGTACCTTAATGAAAAACTTTTAATATTGAAACATTTTAAGGTCGATTCAAAGTGTGATTTCTTGAAGTCAGACGTGGTGTGGTTCTTGGGTTGTCCTGCACAGGTCCAGGATTTGGACTGCATGATCCTGATGTGTCCCTTCCAACTTTGTGATTCTGTGATATGTGCTCATAATTGCTGTCAGGACAAACCAAGCATTACTCTGCAATGTGAGCTGGTATTACAGTCTGAAGCAACAAGTAAAGTGGGATATTACTTCTGATGTTTCACAGATGTGCTCAGAGTAGTTTATAGAGCTAAAAGATGAATGTTATCAACATAAAGCTGTCAAAGGCATATCTTCTAAATAGTGGTTGAGGGATAAATAAACTATTGCTGCTGCCTTTTCCATGTGAAAAGAAGGAGTTGAGCCAATGCATTCAATCATTAAAAACATCTGAAATGTAGAACAATTTAAATTTACCAGTTTGAGCAAAGTACTTCTCTATGGTTAATGCGAAGGTGAGCTAGATTTTTTTTTCAGATAATAATTGCTTGATAAAAAGTACAAAAGCAAGCCTGACAGATAGTTTTAAACATTATAATAACTTACATTGCTATGATTTGTACTGACTTTACATTTATGTATCAATAGCAAATACAAAAAAAAGTTACTCCTGGGTTTTACAGCATGACAGCAGTTCAGGTTAATCTCTGAAGACATGGGACAGTTATCTGATCAGTCCTTATAATCCTACTTTCAAAGTCATTGAGGTTTTGCATCAAAAACTGCTTAGATATTAAGAACAATATAAGTTTTACTGAAACATGAAGAATATTTGCTTCTATGTAAATATATATCTAATAATTCCCCTAAAATCTTACTGCAAATTTGATATTTCTTGTCTCGCAGGTTTCTCCAATACCTCCCACTGAAAAGAGTCCTTCACTTTTCTGAAGGGATATTCACAGAAGTTAATTATATAAAAGAAAGCTTTCAGCAAGATAAATGACTAAAGGTAACGGAGAAGATCCAAAACCTGGAAGTAGGATGGAACGAATTCAACAAGGAGTCCGGAAACGTACACTTTTGGCAAAAAAAAAAGTGCAGAGCATAACAAAGGACGATGTTAAAAGTTATTTAATGAGGAATGCCTTTGTGCTCTTCACCGTTGTTGCTGTGATTCTTGGTGAGTAATTTGTTCAATAGGAATATTCTGTTCTCCAGTGCATTTGACAATGACGATGTGACTGGGTGATTTGCATTACAAATGAGTTTCCAAATTCTTCTGCACTGATAAGAATGTTCTGGCTTGGAGAGTTTTGGCTTTGACAGCTGCATGAAGTCCAAGTAAGAGCCATTAAATTATTCTAGTAATTCCTAAGAAGAATTTTGGTGAGAAAAACCGAGCTGAACAGCTGTATTACAAATACTTCTCTTAAAGAATCAGATACAATAACTGAACTAATTGAATGTTTTCAATTGTATCTTTTCCTACCAAAGCCAGTTGCAGCAAAATGCTCAGGAAATAACTTATTCACCTAATCTATCAAAAAATTAACACTTTGCAACAATGAACAGAAATTCTCAATGAATGAAATGAAGAGACATTTCTAAGCAAAGACATATAATAAATACAGCCTTAATCTTTTCAGTTTTCCCTTGATAATGCAAAGCTAACTTTATTCTCCCTCAGCCACTCACAATCTTACACATGCATCTTTCAGATGCAATTTGGGCAACAATGGCAATGTTACTTAAAGGACTTAAAGATAGCACCTGATTAAATGCCTTTTTAGAGTATTGCGAGAGGAATCCAGTACATCAAACAGCCTTTAGATTTGTAAGGCACCAAAATGTAAATTCAAAATATTGCTACATACTTTGAATTACCATTAGAAAGAGAATCTGCTGAGAAAAACATTCAATTTTTTAAACTAATTTTCCTTTAAATAATTACATGATCACTTAGGATAATTTTTCTTTAACTAGAGATTTTCAATGTGGCATCATATTTCATGAAATAAGCATTCTTTACAGGGTGAGCAAGAACTTAATTGCTTTACTGTATGGCTTTCACTCTTCTCAGTCTAAAATATAAAATTGTGAATCTGATCATGATGGTGATGAAAAATCATATGTAACCACCTAAAGATAATGGTCTATATCTTTTGCCTATGGAGGCCCTAATGTCCTTCATAATGCTGTTCTGTATAGGTCTGCTTGCTGTGTTTCTACAACTCTTCCAGGAACTGAAATTTTAGAGCTTTACCATTATTGTTGTTTGATACCACATCAACACTGTTATTTCAAATTAATACCTGGTTTGATGGTCTTTTTCTGGGAGAAATTCATCTTAATTTGCCTATTGGTAAAATAAAGTACTTTTTTGTTAAAGCAGTAATTTCAGTTTCTGATATTTATAAACAGTATTTGATAGTAAGTGTTTTTAATTCCTAACTAAGAATTTTTTTTTGGTGTAAAAGCTCCATTAATATCAGGGGTAAAAAAATTAAGCTCAGAAAAGGCAGAGCAAGTCAAGCAAGTTTTGAAACACTGCCCAAATGCAAAGAACACAATTCTTTGATTGTTACTTTTCTATGCAGCATGGGAAAAAAATTTTTTTTGCAATTTTTTGTCTGTCATCTACATCCAGTAGGGCTCCCACAAATTTGTCAATGTGGAAATGAAATGTAGACTGGACAAGTGTTTTTGCTGTTATTGCTGGTTCCAATTAATTTTGAGTGGCTACTGACACTCTGCCCACTACTCCTCTACCACCTACAGCAGAGGATCAGTAGGCACTGGAACACAAGTTGGAGAACTGATGAAAATGCGTAGCCTAGGATGAGCTGGCTGCTCCAATTCTGCTCATGAACCTGTAGACATATCTAGTATAACATGTGGAAGAGAAAGTCTTCTTGTTATTATCACAAAAAGCTCAAAATTTTTCTTGCATTTTCTACTTGTGGTGTGATTTTGCAGTACCTATGTATGATCAGAACAGTAATTTCATGGTTTATCGATTATGAAAGGTAATATTTGTGGCTTTTCAGAGTTTTTTGTTGTTGTGGAAATACTCAGAAGCAGGGAACAGATGGCTAAAGAGTTTGGAAAACACTCAGTGGTTGAACTCCATCTGTCTAGTTTGGCAAGGACTAAGTTGTTATCATCACTCAATTGTTTGGATCTGTGGAAAATTAGGTGGTGGGCTTGATCCCTTTCCTAGCAGACGGTAATCAATGTTGCAAAATTAGCCCACCAGTTATCACTACTGGCTCTCCCCTTTGAAATGCTTGGACGTGAGTCTAGGTGGAAACCAAACTATGCTCAAGCCAGGGTTGAATCGTTTACAAGAAATAATGCCTAATGCTCTGTAATCTAACAGACAGATGACAGCTCTTAGAGCTGTCAGTCCAGAAGTTTTCATAGAGACCATACTGGGGAAAAGATTTTATTTAGAGAGAGGGCATTTCTTCAGAGACATTTTTTTCACATCTCTTTTATCAAGGGACAAGCATGAAAAAGCCTTTTTAAATAGAGCATTTCCTATTTCTTTGCTGAGCATGATTGATTTTGGTAGAGGTGAAGCACATAGGATCTTACCTTAGTTCCAATAATGTAGTTTATAGTGGGGACTTGGGCTTGTGTTGAAGTGGGAAACTTGCACTTTGCTATGAAATGGGCAACTACAACATGCAATTTTCCCTGCTGTATACAGATATGTTGCAAATAGAGGGAGGTTTTTCTGGTATTCACATGACAAGGAGAAATACAGATATTTATATAGCCATTCTGTTGTTACTCTGATTCTAAACTGAATTCTAAACTAAATTCACTATCTGCTACCACACTAACCAATTATTCATTAAAAACATAGTGATGAAGATGCAAGAAGCTTTAATTCATGTTGAAAGATACTCAGAACTATTCTCTATTCCCTAAAAAAATGCATGGAATGTCCTTCAGGCCTTCTGCATAGGTAGGGTCTGTCTAGCACATTGTCATAATCATTGTTAATATTTATAGTGAAATTTAAACTTTCCTCAAGCCCTCTGCAAAACTTGGAGAAAAGCATAGTCAATAAGTGAATTATGGGTCAATTTTCCACATTCTCCTTGTTCACATAAAGATATTATTAATTAGCTTTCTGTAGTCAATCTTGTCAAGACCCAATAGATGAGAGTAATCATGTGAGACAAATTTGTGAGGCTGACCACTGGTAAATTGATAATATCACAAAGACCAGGAGCACTTTAAGGTGGTGTAGGGATGGATCATGGTGGCTCATGGAAAGTCTGCAGAAAGTCTCACAAACTTTGAAGTGCTAGCCAAATCACTAGCAAAATCTCAGGCTCTCCCACATTACTCAGAATCATCATCCTGTCCCCAAAAACTCCTTCCTTTCAGATACACCCTTTATCAGCCTCCCTTCATTCTCACATCCCATATTCTGAAAAATGGCACAGGAGCCCAGACTCTGACAGAACTCTAAATGCCAAAGAATCTCTCGTGGGTTCAGAACTCATACTGAGGGAAAGACGGAGACACAGAGCTCTGCTGAGCAGAGATCCTCAGAAGCTGTCTGTAGAGAAAAGCTGTTTTCATTGAGGGGCTCAGTGGAACAGAGGCAGGTTGTGAAGCAAGTACTATGAAAAGCAGTTTCTGCATAGTTATTAAGTTCCAGCTAAAATCCTTTTGCCAGAGGTATATGTTGCAGCTGTCTGCTGAGACATTCAAGGTCGAGGGGGATGGATCCAGTCCTGTTTTCCTGCTCCCTGTTTCTCCAAAGGGAAGAGGGAATGGAGGACTGTCTGTGTCATTGAAGCCAGGCTTCTCTAATTGCCAGCAATCCCACAATAGGTGTGAAATATAGATAAATCCCTACAGCCTCTGTTCTGCGACGGCATGCACCGTGTGGGAGATTCCAAAACCTTCCATATATTGACCGAAAAAACCTAGTTAAAAGTACAGGAAGAAGGCAAGTGAAATGAAGGCCTTGCTCCTTGTCCCCACAGAAAAAAAGCAAATAGATAAATACAGGCTTGAAAAGATCCTTCATGACACAGAAGACAAAAAACCCACAAAGCACTTACAATATGTGAACAGTGAGAAGCTGTGCAAAGGGGCAGGTTCTCCTGTCTTGGGGAGCCTCCCTGTTTGAACAACAGCTCAAAGGCCTGCGAGGTGCAGGTCTGCATACACAGGCAAACAAACCTGGGGTGATGCCCACGAAAACGGCAGCCTTGTGTGTTGAAGCAACATCTTTTGTGCTGTTGGGAGACCTCTGAATCCACTTAAGGGTGAGGCTGACATACCCAGAGAAGAGTATTTGACCTCACTATATATTGATGTTGAACACTGTGACAATTCCTAAGGCAGCATTGGTAAAATTTGCATGAGAACAAAGTAAAGATCCATCACTGAAGGAGAAACAGCTGTGGGACCTGAGTTTTAGGTGAAAGAATATGTTAAAACACAAAGAGAGAAATTATATGAAAAAAGAAATAAAAGGATACATACAAGAAAATCAAGATAGTTGACTGCAGTTAAAGAGAAATTATTTTTATGCTGAACTTAGAGACTGACTCTGTCTCAGGGCTCTGCTAAAGAACCTGCCTAACACAATTGATTTCTCACTGAGTGACAAAACCTTCCTAACTAATATTCTGAAAAATTTGCAAATCAAAACCTTTTTTTTTTTTTAATAAGTGTAAAATAGTTACAATTTTGGAAGGAAAAAGAAGCATAAACAGACACCATAAAACTCTGAGTGACACTCAGA
Organism: Buphagus erythrorhynchus; assembly: GCA_013400855.1. Taxonomy (NCBI): domain Eukaryota; kingdom Metazoa; phylum Chordata; class Aves; order Passeriformes; family Sturnidae; genus Buphagus; species Buphagus erythrorhynchus. The sequence goes on along the minus strand of VZTT01059366.1, from coordinate 6,047 downwards.
ACTGCAAAAGAGACTATTCTTTTCAAAAGGAAGAAAATGTATAGAAATGCAAAGAACTTTAACTCTGCCATTAAGAAGCCAGCAGTAAAACTCAGACTGTGAAATATGAACAGTACTCTAGTTTAACAGTTACTTGAAAAATAAAATAATGTTAATGTATTATCACAATCCACATTTCTTACCATTAATTCTGGTGTTACTGAAATGAAACAGCAATGATTGTTGAACAGCCATACATGGCACAGAGTATTAACAATAAACTTGGCTATCTTGTGAATAACAATTAAACATTCTGGAGAGAGCAGCTGTGCATAAATGCACAGTAAAGATCCAAAATCTGTCAAAAATCAACTTATTTCTATTCTAATGCTCTAAATTGCCAAATCAATGGACTTGCAAAGTGAAGCTCAAGAGCTGTATGTCTGAACGGTCATAAAACAGTCCAGAGAAATATACTTTCACTCCACTCTTCATATAGATTGAAGAAAGGCTGTTGAGATTCTCAAAATTCTCTCTAGAAATTAAAAACAAATGTAGTTATATAATACTACTTCTTAAAAATCAAAAATTCAAGGCTACCCTAGGCAAAATACGTGGCAGTAACTTTGTGGGACATTTAGGATGTAGTTTCTCAGAGATTTTACAAGAAAATTCTCTGAATGCCATTAGAGAATGGTCATCACGCTATCTGAAGATATTTTACAATTGAAACAGTAGTTATCTCGAGGATTCTCAAGAAAACTTTTGCATTGATCCTGAAAGGGGACTGAAAAGGCATATCAATATGAAATAACTAGTATTAGGGTTTGCCAACCCTTTCTATTTTTCAATAGACAGGAGTTATAATTGCTGTGGTGGCTGAAAGGCAGCACAAAATCATAAGCAAGATGCCAGTGATTTGTATGCTGAGTAAATATTTAACATTGTTAGATCCTTACTAGCACTTGTAAAGCTAGAACAAGATGTCATTGGAGATGAAATGTTTTTGGGTTGGCCCCAATGAAGATGTGGCTGAAGATGGTATGTTCAGTTGTTCATGAATTCCTGAAAATTTCATTCGTTTAGCTTAAAATTATGACAAAATTTCTTGAAATAGCCAGGCATCTGAAAGTTTCAAGAGATTATATGATATCATAGAAAAAAATGTTTTTATAAAATGCTTAACTTTAAGTGCATTTGAAAAATTATACAAATAAATCCACTATTAAAGAGAAATAAACAAAGGAGCTAGATATTCTAGATGTTGAAAAGGCTGCTAAAAAAGTAAGATATAAATGTAGGCATTGGGATAATTTGTACTATACTGTAGCATAGCTTTCTGGATAAGTAGCTGAGACATACTACATTTTTTTTATTTTTCATGCCTTGTTAAAGGAAAATCAGGTGTTTTGAAGCCACCAGCTTCATAAAACAATCCATGTAGTCACATTAGTTGTGTATATCCTCTGACAATCCTCCCAATTCCTTCTGTTTGCTGTGCATTTCCTCAAGATTCTGTATTTGATTTCATTTTCAATCACAACCCAGTAATCTTATGGTAAGTAAACTTACAACAGGGCAGACACTGAGGTGCTGCAGTGAGTCCAGAGACAGACAATTGAGCTGGGGAAGTGTCTGGAGCACAAGTCCTGTGAGGAGCAGCTGAGGGAGCTGGGAGGTTTTATCCTGAAGAAGAGAAGGCTCAGGGGGGACCTTTTCACTCTCTACAGCTCCCTGGAAGGAAGCTGTAGCCAGGTGGGAATTGGCCTCTTCTCACAGATAACAGGACAAGAGGAAAGGTCTAAGATGTGTCAGAGGATGTTTAGTTTGGATTTTAGGAAAAATGCCTTCATTGAGGCTGTCAAACACTGAAACAGTCTGCCCTGTGAAGCAGTGGAGCCGTCGCCCCTGGAGACATTTAAAAGTTGTATAGATGTGGCACTCTGGGACATGATTTAGTTGTGGACCCGCCAGTGNCACTCTGGGACATGATTTAGTGGTGGACCTGCCAGTGCTGTGTTAAGAGTTGAATTTGGTGATCTTAGAGGTCTTTTCCAGCCTCAGTGGTTCTATGATTCAATGGAATTCAGCATATATTGAAATATATTTTTTTCACAGCGTATTAACAATTGAGTTTAACTGGAGCTTTGGAGCAATAAGGCAATGCAAGTGACAATAAAAAAGTACTTAGGAAGGAGCAATAAGAAATTTCTGCTTCTCATATCAATTTCTCCATCTCTGTCCACAGAATATTCTATGGTGTCTACAACGTATGTTAGAAAGCAACTAGGCTCCTCATCAAAAAGTCTTACATTATTCATGGATACAAAAAATATATATGATACGGAGTAGGGAAGAAACAATGGAAAACAGTAAAAGAATAAATGCTAATTATTTCAGAGGAATTTTAGTAAAAGCTGGATTATTACATTTATTTTGTCAACTCATCAGACTTAAAGTTGTACAGCCAGTGTTTGCACTTTCAATCAACACAATGAAACCACAGGGTATGTAACCCTTTAAAATCCATTCAAGAGTAACTTATTTTGCGTCTTGGTTTCATGAGACTTTTTAAAATAAAAGAATGAAATAATAGGTTTGAGGAGCT
>VZTT01059365.1:15667-32173 GCA_013400855.1 Buphagus erythrorhynchus | reverse complement strand
AAGATTGGCAGCACTTTCAACTCAACATTTAGTCATGTTCTATTGAGCATGGGTGCCTCATGTGTGTTCTGGAGGATACCGCCCCAGGAGCATGAGGCAAATTCGTTCTTCATGCTTATTCAGTCCTTGGCCTTTCTACTGATACTTCCAACAAGGATGCCAATTAGCACTAATCAAGGTAATGGATTGTGATTTAGAACCCTTCACTAGACACTGCACTAATATCATAAACACTTTTCACAGAATACATGAAATACTGTCAAATGATAACTCCTAGTNTTGGCTTCAGCTTATGAAATGCGATTTTTTTAAACCAAGATATCTGTCTTGATTTTTAAAAAATGGAAGATTTAAGAGTCGTCTACAAAATGCACAGCTTTGTAAAATGCACTTAAAAACGCCTGTGGTCATAAAAAGCTACAGAAAACATATAAACCTGTGCCAGTCACATATATTCTTTAAGCAGTACCTGTAGCATGATATTATTCTTATTATCATGAAATCAAATAGAAGTTTTCCTTATAAGTAAAATAGTTCAGCCTCTTGGTCAGCAAAATTATGCAAGAAACTGCACAAGGCAAACTTTTTTTCTCAGGTAGCTGGAAAAGATGAACCAAAGAGAAAGCAGTCTCTGTGTGTGTATCCATGTGTTCAGATTTCATGCTTCTTTTTCAAAAAACAAATACAGAGAAATAAAACTTTTCAAAGTATTTTTATATACATATGTGCCTGTGTGACTGTCACAGAATGATTTGGAGGGACCTTAAACATCATCTAGTTCCAACCCCCCTGCCATGGGCAAGGATGACACTCACTAGATCAGGTTGCTCAGGGCTCCATCCAACTTGGCCTTGAACACTTCCAGGAATGGGGCATCCACAAGCTCCACAACTTCTCACCAAGCAATGTTTATCTGTCTGTCTGTCTATCTATCTATCTATCTATCTATCTGTCTATCTATTTATNCTTGGCCTTGAACACTTCCAGGAATGGGGCATCCACAAGCTCCACAACTTCTCACCAAGCAATGTTTATCTGTCTGTCTGTCTATCTATCTATCAGACCAACATCAAAAAAAAGTCTAAGATGTTTGCAAATATTTATTTCAACAGTTGATCTGTAAATGGATCTATGTGATAAAACAGGTTGCATCTCTAATTAACTTCAGCTATCCAAATTTGTTAGTTCTTAACCTCATTGAACCTCTAAGAACTAGTCTTCAATAATGTCAAATTGAACAGGGACAAAACTAACTCACAAACACAACTAATTTGCAAGTTTAATCATGTTTTCTGGGCTATATTTCCTTCTTTTTTGAGTTTCTTAGTAAAGTCTGCTTCTTCCTCTCATTGTCTCAACCCAAAGGGCAACATTATCATGTAAGGTAAAGCATAGAACTTATTCAGGAAATGCAAACTCTGAAAACTCAACCTGTATTTCCAAATGCCTGCAGCAACAATCTAACTATCCCACAATGCCAGTTCTTTTCATTTGTTAATGTTTATATACTCTTAACAATGCTCTTCAGCACAAATAACTGGTCTGCTCTTTCTGATACATTACTTTCAGAAATGCAAAACTGCAACCTTTGGTAATATGATTGCAGGTTGATGACAACCACTCAAAACAATGGGGAAACAAGATGAAAAGAACATTGAGACTACTTAAAATTGCCATTAAGAGCAAAATTGGGGAAAATTAATTTCATTTATTGGGAATTAAAGATAGAGTTGAATGGTGAGAAATAAAGATGAAAAATACAATACCTTCGCTTCACCTTCACACTCTTTCCAGGCTCAACTTCACTTCTTCACTTCCTACTCTTCCTCCTTTCTTCCCTGCCCCAAGCTGCTAAAGGGAATCAGGAAGCAGGGGTGGGGGCAGTCCATAACAGCTCCTCTCTGCCACTCTTCTTCCCACCTCTCCCCTCCTCTAGTGTGGGTGCTTCCATAGACTGCAGGCCTTCACGATAAACATTCTCCTCCATGTACTCTCCACAGACCACAGATCTTTCTGGAAGTATCCACCAGCTCTGGCATGGGATCCTCCACAGGCTGCACTATGGATATCTGCTGCACCATGGTCCTCTCCACTCGCTGCAGGAAACACCTGCTCCACCATCATCTCCTCCATGAGCTGCAGAGGAGTATCTGCCCTGGTGCTTAGAAGTGCTTCCTCTCCCTCCTCCCCTTTCTCTCCCCTTGGTGTTTGCAAGGTTTCTCACACTATTTTTCCTCCCACTCCTCTGTGCCTATGCAGTGCTTTTGCCCTTTCCTACGTTGTCACAGAGATGCCACTCTCTTGGCTGATGGGTTCAGCTGTGTCCTGCAGTGGGTACATCGTGGAGCCACCTGAAACTGGCATGCAGACCCTGAACACCTCCCACAGAGGCCACCTCTGCAGCCCTCCAGCAACACCTTGCCACCTACACACAATAAACATTGCTAAAGATGTTGATTGTCCTTTACAGGCTCAAGAAAGAGATACTTGGTACTGCCTGCATTATGCAGCCTTGCCTTCAATTTGGAAAGAAAGATTTGTCTCCCAGCAGAGACTGCACCACCTACCTGACACAGTTGGTGAGACTTCATAGAGTGTCTGCCATCATCACAATAAAAGCCAGCTGAGTAACATTATGGTCTTTACTTAAACTAATTGTTCCTTTCTTGATACCTAAGACCTCGATAACATGAAAGCTGTTGAAGTCTACACAGTATTTGATTTTTCTCCTTATTTGTTGCCTAACAGATCTTCCTCAGTGTGTCTTTTATACAGAGACAAAGTTACACCAACATAACTGCTAAAAACTACGTCAGCCTCTGCAATACTCCTACAGTAGCATCTGTGAGTTAAGGGCAAAAAAGATTAAACACTGTATGCTGGCCTTCTTTATAAAATACATTCTGTTAGCAAAAAAAAAGACACGCTAGAATCGCCAAAGCTTGCAGTACTTCAGTAGAGCTTCTACCACATTATTTGCATTTCTTAAATAATAAAAACAATGTTTGCTGTGACAGATGGATAATCACATAAAACTAATAAGTTCTCCATAAAATCTATACGGTTCTCTACATAAATAGTGCTTACTACTATAATATTCACTGTTAAGCAGGTTGGGAGACATATGAAAAATTAAAACAAGTGAGGTGTATGTTAATTTTCCAGTAATAATTAAATTTCTTATTCACTGAAATTTTTTAACTTCATCTAGACAGTTTTATAACATCCTAACAAATATTTTCAGATTAAAATGCCAACCCAGATGAGGCCATACTCAGGAAACAATCCCTGGGGCAGAAAAGAGGGTCACAACATAGACTTAACCATCTGCCAAAGTGGATTTACAGTGTCTACAGTTAGCTAAGTTATTCACTGCAAATATACTCTGTGTGGAAAAATAGCCCTTTTTTTTCTGCCATGTAAACTGACCTTGACCTTACAGACAGTGTTCAGTATTCCTAAATCTTATCAGAGAGAGTCTTAAAAATAATTTTATCCATGGATTGTTCGTGAAACGTACACTGCAAGGAATAAGCAGCTGGGAGTGGTCACCCAGGTCACACAGCAGCAGCTCAGTATCCTGACTAGTGAAGGAACAGAACCAACACTATGTGGCTATGGCCAGCAGCCATCTGACAATAATAATGAGAACATGGCACAAAGAAAGTCCACCAGCAATGCATATGTTAAATCTGTTCAAAAGATACATTTGTCAAGCAGTTTTGAATAACTAAAAAATCAAGAAAAATCTGTTCATACAAAATTCACAAAGAAGGAATAAGAACAAATTTGCCAAGCAAATTGTTTGCTATGCATAGATATCCCAGGTGTCCTCATTATCTTACTTATCTTGTTTAAATCTCCCTTGCACTCCTACCCTCTTGCCTGGTTTACCCAATGTCATCGAATCCTTTATCATGACATGTTTTCTCAAAGGCACAGTCATATCTCCACCTGAAAAACTCATTCTTTCACTGACACTTATGTTAGTTGTACTTTTTTTCTTTCAGATCATTTGGAATGAAATCACGAAACTGTTAAACATTTCACGAAAGCTCATAGAAGTTTTCTCATTGAGTGTGTGACATTGTCGTAAGTGCCAGTAAAATGGCTGCTACAAACAGATATAGGGATTCAGAATTCCTAACACAGCAACTAAAGGTACTCAAATCTTCTGCCAGATTACAATATTGCTATTAAAAGGAAGAAGGATAAGCAAGTGCCATGTCCAATACCTATGCCAACTCCGTCACAGTCTTCCTGTACAACTTTGGAAAAAGGCACAATAGGTTCCTCTCTGCAATATAGGATAAAAATACATGTCTGTCTGGAAATACTGTCATAAAGATAAATACATTAAAGACTGCCAGATGCATGGGAACCATAGTAATGGGATTACACTGAATCCAAACAGATCACATGTGAGAAGGCATATGTGCAGAGATGTGCATGCTTACAAGGTAAATTAAAGGTGAGAGGGAGAATGCGTAGGAAATTGACACTCTGGCACTCTTTAGATTTCAGTAAGAGAAGTCTAGTCATGTTGCAAAATTAGGACATTAATCCCAGTTGGAGATATCTGTCCCATGGAGTAAGCAATACTGTACTGTTTAAACTTCATAAGGATTCATTGCAACATCCATGTTAGATATAACCACACAGCCTTCTCTCTAATTCTTCCTACTATTGATAAGGTTCTGGTACACTTACATTTTGAAAAGGGGGAAATGACAATAGTGCAGGGAGATCAGACATTGTTAAAACAAGGAAAGCAGCAGGGGACAGAAGTCAGCAGAGACAGATCATGCAAGCTGTTCATCCCACTGGGACTGGAATTGCTGCAAAAAATTAGAGCCAGAACACAGGGCTTCACTAATTCTCAACATATGAATAGAAAATGTTTTCAATTTGAAGTGATGTTTGCATGAAATTTAGATGCATCAGTTCCAATCTTGCTCTTTTTTTTTCCTAGCCAGTCAGCTTTATTGTTAAAGTAACGTTGGGGCACAAACATGCAAAGTGCATGTGTAACTTGCAAACAAGCCCTCTCTACCACCTCAGAATGCATCAAACAGCCCTTGGAGAAGCAGAAGCAAATAGCATTGCCCTGGATTAACAGCACAGAGCTGGAGGAGAAAAGAAATCACCTACTAAATCTTAAGTACTCAGTTTCTTAAGAGAGTGATAAACATTGTGCATTAAATGGGTACCAATAGCTTGAAAATTACACTTCTGCTTGAAAATTTTGTAATCCCTATATTACAAGTAGCCCATAAAATTACAATGACTAAAAAAAAAATCCCAACAAAATAGTTCTTTCACTTTTTTTCAGATTTCTTACTTGAAGCACATGATGGAATTTATTGGACAGCCAGTCTAAGATTATTAAGGTAAGGACAGTGAGTCTTAAATCTTTAGAAGACTAAAATACTCAGCCTGAAGATCATTAACATCCTCTCTCTGTTTAATGGGACTATTAATATTTTTCAGATTAAGCACATGCTAAAATGCTATACCATTACATTAGATTTTTTTTTTTTGGTACCTACATATTTAAATGTTTCAAATGTCAAATAAAGGTAAACAGAAAAGCAGTAATAAACATATTTTAAAAACTGAATCCCAAATTAACAAAGAAAACCACATTAAATGTAAGTGACTTTATCTTTCAAACAATATGTAAAGATTTTTTTTCTTCTTTTACTTACTTGACAAATTCAGTTTTCATACACAGCAGATATGCTACACAGGTGGATGCCTGTGAAGACATCAGCTGTCAGGTTAAACTTTGAGGGCATGTCTTGAAAATTAACTTAATTTAAGGACATATTTGTTGTTTGACATAGTGAGGGTTAGTTCATTGCTGCTTTGCACCACCCCAACCCCTAAGGCATGATTAGTTACTGTTCTCTTTGCAGTACAACTAGTACAGGATCACTGCTCTTCCCAAACAATCACGGTTCCCTTGTGGTCATGTCCTCTCCTGTCTGTCTGCCAGTCTCTAAACATTCTCATCATGCTCAGCTGCTCTGACAAATCTAACCAGATCACTTGTAAGAAGGTATGAAATAGCACAGGAATCTCTGGCTTCTCAGGACCAGTGAGAATGAATGTCTGTACCCAAAAACTTCCTCTAGAGGCCACTGTCTGCCCTATCATCCATATCAAAAGGTCAAATACTTTTCCCTCGGTGCACTCAACAACACACCACGAATATTTCTCCCTCCCAGCTCCCCTGAACTTGGCTCATCGCTGTGGCCTCCTAGCATGAGGCAATGGCCCCAGTGGCCTGCTGCTAGACTCCAGAATGCATGTAAACGTTTACACTCAGCCAATTCTTGTTTTCTATCAATACTGATAACCTTTGGTAAATTCAACATAAACTCTTCTTTTTATGACACTCCTGTTTATAACAATACTGTGAAATATAAGTAACAAATTTTCTGCTCATCAGAGGCAACTTCTTCACTATTTACATGGGCATCTCTGCCTTTATTGATTGCATGTGTATGCACAAATGTGAAATTCAATGTTTTTGTGAAATAAAGCTTAATACTGGTGTTTCCAGTACTCCCAATGAACCAGAACAAAAATACTGGGTTAAGCAAGAGAATTTTCACTATTAGCATCCAAACTGCTAAAAGGTTTCAATAAAATTATAACCCTAAATAACTATTGTATCATGTAGTCTAAGCTCAGGCTTATCACTGTGGCCTCAGTGGTATCAGATAGGAATGGTATTATCACCTTTTGATCTGCTTTGTGTCAAAGGAAAACACAAGGGTTATAACTTTGCCACAAATAAGAAATGCCTTCAGAAATGGCAAGAAACTGATCTGCTAGAACATACCAAGATGATTCAGCAAGTGCAACAATCCTCATACTCCAGAGAAATCCTCCAAGCATCTGCCACAGAAGACTCTCTTAATGACATTGGGAAAATTCCTCACTGATTACTTACTTGGCAATGAGTTTGATCTTGAGACTGTGAGCAAGACACAATGGCCTGGCCTCTCAGAAAGAAAAAGTTGTGTTCTGCTACAAAACAATGCTCTGTCCTGTTCAGCATCTTGTGTTTAACTGTGCCCAACCATGGATATCTGAGGTATATTTCAGAAAACATTTGTGTTAATGAATTAAAAAAAAAAAAAAGCAGCTCAAAATGATAGAATATCCTGAGTTGGAAGGGTGACCAGCAAGGATTATCAGAGTCCAGGTTCTGGCCCTGCAACAGAAAACTCCAAGAATCACTCCATGTGCCTGAGAGAGCAGTTCATACAAAGGGCTGGCTAATTGCACCAAGTCCTGAGGCATGATACTGCAGAGTTCCAGTAACTGAGTATGTGCGAGGTAATGCTGATATCCAGGTCTGATCCAAGAACATGCACAAATCAAAACCATTCAGCCTCCCCATTCTACACACTAGTCCATTATTACCTTTCACATAAGTCACAGTACATATGTGTATATACTCAAGCCAGAGAACATATTCTGGAATGATTACCTAAGGACTTCCTTCAGCTGATCATATAAATGCATTTGACTAATTTCAAGTGCATTTTGCTCTATGGTCATTATATGACCAGGTCATTATGTTTTTTCCACAGTAGTAACACATCCCCTGCATTAATTATTAAACTGCTTTGAATGTATTATCAAGAAAATCGGCTACCTATAACCATGTTTTTTTAATAGCCATGTAAGAAGCTGGCACAAATACTAAATTATATCAGATTAAGCATGTATCCCTTGCCTCCTCCTTCTTTCAATAGTTTAAGTATTGGTGTTGTATTTAGTATGCAAAAAAGATGTGTAACCAGGTTCTGACCAGAAATACTTAGAAACTTACTAATTTCATATCAGCATATCTTAAATGAGATCCAAGAGTGAGGTGCACCATTTTGGCTACAGGATATCTAATATGATAAAAGTACTTGTGAGAGTTTTGTCATGTCCAGAAATTGTCATCCAAATTAAATCATAATGAAAACATGTATTTTTTCTTTAGTCTATAGATAGATATCAATTGATAATTTTATCATTTGATTTTAAAAAAATTATCAATTGATAATTTTACAATTTCAGTGTAAATATCAAAGATCACAGAAGACGCTTGAAAAAGTCTTTGATTATTAACTATTACAACATCTTGAAAAATTACAGGTTTAAAATCTACACAGTCACATGCATGAAGAAGTTGCTTTGGAATAAGAAGTCAACTCAACCCACTTGAATTGCACAAAAGTGACATTTTATTTTACGACAATTGTAAACTAAGACAATTCTTTCCCTATTGAAAAGGATGAGTCCTCAGTGAAGTAGCTTAGGTACCCAGATTAACCTCATATTTGCCCGAGAAATTAAGAAAACATATGATGTGTGCTTTTCATATAAAGAATCCTTCATTGGCAGGTGACCTGTTGGGATACTTCTCTGAGAACACTGAGTAATACGGAAGAAACAGCATTTTTTCTCCAATGCAAAGTTATTTTGATGTTAGAATTATGAGGAACAGGTTCAGATTTACCCCAAGGAGAAGAAAGAAACGGGAAAAAGAAGTGGCCTGTAGTTTCCCTATTACTACTTTCTGGAGTTCTGCATGTGCTCCTGCTCATGAACTGCATTGCAAGCTAAATGGTTACATCACTCACCTGCTCACATACACTAGTATTGCATCAGCATTCATACTCTTGTTTATCACTTAAAAAGAATAGAAAAAAAAAGACCTTGAAAGACCTTAATATTTGAGTAGTACACTATTTGGCATCTCCTACTACTAACAAATCTTCAGTTCTTCCAAGGAAGACAAAGTTTGAGGCCTTTAGAGGGGTAGCTGAGAAAAGTAAATGGCCCCAAATCATTCTGCAGAACATCACCAGTTGACAAGAAGCCATAGAAACTAGCAAAATTCACTACATTCAAAGCAACAAATGCACCAGAAATGTAGACTTTTACATTTATATTGCTCTAAGAAGTATGAACAGCTCATGTGAAAGAATAAGCACAACATAAATTGAAGGTGGCCCAGCACCATAGCTGAGCATGAGCCAGGGTGTGCCCAGGTGGCCAAGAAGGCCAGTGGCATCCTGGCCTGTATCAGCAATAGTGTGGCAAGCAGGATCAGGGCAGTGATTGTCTCCCCATACTTGGCACTGCTGGGGCCACACCTCGAGTCCTGTGTCCAGTTCTGGGCCCCACAATTCAGGAAGAATATTGAGGTGCTGGAGCTAGTCCAGAAAAGGGCAATGGAGCTGGTGGAGGGTCTGGAGCACAAGTCCTGTGAGTGGCTGAGGGGGCTGGGGTTACTTAGCCTGGACAAGAGGAGGCTCAGGGGTGCACCTTACGGCTCTCTACAACTGCCTGAAAGGAGATTGTAACCCAAAAACATGCAACAGGACAAGAGGAAGTGGCCTCAAGCTGTGACAGGGTAAATTTAGGTTGGACAATAGGGAGAAGTTCTTCACAGAAGGGGTGACTACACATTGGAATGGGCTGCCTGGGGATGTGGTGGAGTCACCACACCTGGACTTGTCTAAGGAAAGACTTGTCTAAGGACAGCACTTTGTGCCAGAGTCTTGTTGACATGGTAGTGCTAAGTCACGGGCTGGAGTCAATGATCTCAAAGGTCTTTTCCAATCTAACTGATTCTCTGATTCTGTGAATTCTGAGTTATTAAATTCAATGCAACAATTTATCCAGTGGATATCCATTAGACATCCATCAAATATCCATCAAAATGTATAGTATTTGCATCTTTGGTAGACCATGACAACTCAGAAGAGCCAGCTCAAAGTACTCAGCTGTAACCTGCAAGGCTCAAAGCATAAAATATTGAGGATCTATGTTGTGTACTACAGAGGAGACCAGCCCTAGGACTTCACAATCCTCTTTTTGATTTAAGATCTCTAAACTACAGGAAATGGTTGAAGACTTGTGGGTAATTTCTATTTAATGTGTAAAGAATGCAGGTGAAGATTCACACTTTGAATTGAGCACTCCCAGAAACAAAGTTCAGAGATGGAATATCCTTTGGTTAATCAGCCATAACCTTTCCTCTTCCTCTTGAAAATGGGGAAACTTGTTTACCAAGTTACTGTTATCAGATGGGTATTGCTGGGGGATAACAATGAACAAGGCATAGATTTTACCATCACACAAGAATGAAGAATTAATCCCTTTGGCTGAGAGACAGTGTTGGAGATAAAGGGATTCTAGCACCATCAGACAGTACGAAAACACAGCTTTTATACACAATAAAAGAAGGGAACCAATGACAAAGGAAGAGGCTTCACAAGACAACTGAGACCAGCAACTTCTCACTATAGGACTGCCAAATTCTACCCAATGCAGGATTATACTGAATAAAATATTCATTGAGCCTATTGTGGCCTCTTTCCAAGTCTAATAGCCTTTACTTGGTAAAAGTATTTACTTCAGCCCTTGGTGCAAAACACACAAGAACTGCAATCCCCAGATACATACTAGAAAGTTTGATTCAAAGAAGGCTGTTGTGGACTGTGTTCTTGCCACTCTACCTGAGACTCAAGGGAAGATTTCTTTGAGAATAAAGGTCTGTGCGAAGTTTTGGAGTATGGACTTGCCAAAGTAGTCCTAACACTAGCACTGCCTTCAGATACAAAATTGCTTTGCATTCAGAGCTGCCCATTGCTACCAGAGCTGACTGTTCCCTCCCTCTTAGCATATTTTTAAAATTTTAGTTCAGCATGTCTGAGGACAGTAGACTTTATACTGAGGTGCAAGAGCATGTTCTTGCAGGCTCTGAAATCTGTGGTGCAGTGTTTTAATGGATTGGTACTTCACCTCTAAGCATTTGGTCCCTGCCTAGTTTAGGATAAAAGGCATAGCTGAATGTAAAGAGATTACTTATAGTCCTTGGCTTTATCTCTGTCACAGAAGTACTACTCAGCTTGCAGCAAAATTATAGCTGCTATTCAACAGTGGCATATTAGAGGAACTGCCTTTCCAGCACTACAGTGCATGAGCAGTACTGGTTGAGAGATTGCACACTCCCACCTGCACTATACTTAGTTCTAGCCAACACTAATCATTTCCAAGACACATCTACTAATGTGCATTTCCTCTCAAAATACTGACTAATGGTGAAAATCAATACAGCAAACTGATACGATATATGACTTGGATATACCTGTTTCCCTGTTTCACATAATGGGAGCACTTACCTTTAAACAATTTGTGACCTATAAAATGTTCACTGCAATTAATGATTAATTAATTACGAAAGTGCAGACATTGTTCCAATTACAGTTATCCTTATTGTTGTACTAAAGAATTCGACTTGCTGGTATTTTTTTTTTTTTAATTTTTTTTTTTTTTATATGGAAGCCAAAGAAGTAATTCACTGCTTAAGGCCGGTTTCTCTTCTGGACCCCTTTCTCCCACGTTTTCCGTGCCCCTTGACCTCAGGCATCTGTCACAGCAACACCTCTGCTCATAGCAGGGGAGAAGGTGAATGGTTTCATCAGAAGCAGATGTCAAAATGCTCCTTGCGTGGGCTGGGACAGAGCGATCATCACTCTCAGCTGTGGTACAACCCGACTGCTGCTCTGGAATATTCTCCAACCCCAAGAGGTCCCAGGACAATGCACTGCTGATTCTGATGCCTGGTTTGTCTCCCACACTGCATAAAATGCTGATGGGGAGTGAATCACACAAGTTCGAAGGGCCAGACTTTGCCCTGCAATCTTTATCCAGCAACAGCTATTGCATTCTAAAGGGCAAAAAGAACACCTATTTTTTAATAGCTTCATGTGGTCTTTTCTTCAGAGCTTCTCTGTTTTTCAACAGGCATCATCGCATAACAGAAACACAACTGATTTTTGCAAATGGTAGTTCTTAGAAAAGAAAATAGATACATAGAAAATAATAATGTATTTCCAACAGATCTATGAGAAAGATCTGATCTATAGGTCTCAGAAGACTTCCCAACAGTGGCCACAGGATGAGGCACAAAGAACCAAAAGGAATTACAGGCATCTTCAGGCCACCCTGTAAAATGGAAAAATTTAGTATCATCAAAAAAGGAAGGAAGAGGAGAATATCAGCAAGAGAGGCTATAAAAGAAAGTATGTGAAAGAAATAGAGGATATGCAAGGATAAACGTCTAACAAAGTCTGCACATTAGTGTATTAAATATTTTCTTTTGTATCTCAGAGCATTAACTAAAGTGTTGAAAAATTAATTTATTCCTGTAAGAATTCTAGGTCCGTTAAATAAACATCATTTTAACTCCTACAAATTTTGCAAGCCCTCTATATTTTACTTACCAAAATTTATAGATGGCAATGGGGGTCCTCCCACTGTGTTCAACACTCTTTGGATCTGATACCAATGCTGCAGAAGCTGAACTTGCCCAGTGTTATTAATGTGAACTGGTGAGCATGTTCTTTTCAAAGTAATCATCATCAACTGATCAGTAAAATGTTTGAAAGATGCTAGACTCTGTTTATGAAATCCTAGCAGAATTAAAGTCAATAGCAAAAGTACCTGTGACTTTTACCTATGAATTACCTACCTGTGAATTTTACCTAGACTATCTGTCCAGGTCATGCCTGCCACCTTTCTGAAGCCAGAAGCAGTAAAGAGCAGAGGTGAGCTTTCTGGGTGGCAC
Organism: Buphagus erythrorhynchus; assembly: GCA_013400855.1. NCBI lineage: Eukaryota > Metazoa > Chordata > Aves > Passeriformes > Sturnidae > Buphagus > Buphagus erythrorhynchus. The sequence continues at coordinate 19,524 of VZTT01059365.1, read as the reverse complement.
AGCTTTGCATGTTTGAGTAAGGAATCAGTCCCTGGAGAGCATTTGTACCAACCAGTAAGATACATAGATTTCTCTATTTCTAATTAAATTGTCTGAAATATTTATATAGGAACATGCAAATACCTGTTACTCTGGGATAAAAATGCACAGATTTCCTTTTCCTGCACTGCTACCCAGCAACAGCTGCAGACTTAAAATCACAATCAGCCTCCTGAAACCTTCAAAATGCAAAAAATTGCACAACTGGGGCAAAAACTTATGCAGCATTTACATATGCAGATGACAGCAATTTGATTGTCTGAGGCAACTGTTTTGGCCCAATTTTTTACACAGAATTGCTTATAGTGAGCTTAACAACCCTGTGCAGGAAAGTTCTAGTCACCAACAGGCTGCTGTGCTAAATCACCAATGTAAACAGGCACATTGATGCACTATCAGAGTTTGGCCACAGGATCCATTATCTCAGATAACAATTACTTCACTTGGTCTGAACTCTTTCTGCCTATTGCAGAAATCCTTCTTTCTTTCACACATTCAAAAGGGTCAACTACTATCCCAGCTTCTGTTTCTCCTCATCACCTTAAACTATTTGCCTTTTCTACTGGTCTACAGAATAAAGGATCAGTCTTTAAATATTGACTATCATGTGTACAGTTTGCCAGTCTCTTTGGACATGTACAGCAGCAGCCCAACCAATAATCAAAACAGGCCAGCAGGAAACAAGCTATGCCACTCATGCAAGCATGTACAGGTGCTGATAAACTTTTCACTTTTGAATCTCTAAATACCCATGGCAAATATTGGATATTAAAAAAAAATTCATCTGTTGCTGCAATTAAAAGAACTGGCCTGCTTGAAGATGAATCCCCAAAGATTCAGTTTCAGCCTAAATCCCTTGAGTGCAAACAAGGAAAGAGGATTTTACTTACCATATTTGAGGAACCTTTTACTAAGTCCAAAATTGGCTGATGCCCTAAGCGCTATCAACATACAAATATTAAACCACCAACAGATCCCAGTGACTGTAAGTAACTCTAATATCATGTGGAGATTGACTAGGGGGGACCATTGCACCATGCTTAAAATTCTCATGTTTTCAGACCACTGCTTGTGAAAAAGACTGTTTCAATTCTGAATCAAAGAAGAGCTTTGGTTTTTAAGGATTTGTCTGTTTATCAAATATATTAGCTAGAGTAACCAAATAATGGAAGATGGTTATCCTTCTCCCTAAAACTGTCTATTATGATAGTCCTAGCTTATCATAACTACTGTGATGCACCTCATTCTGCCAGATGTGTAAAAACTTGCACATATTTTTATTAGAATGTGACTTGCAGTTTTCTCCAACAAAAACTTCCTTAGTTTTCAAGTGTTTGCTTTCCTAAGAGACTGATCCAAGTCAAAGCTGAGGTTAATCAGAGATAAGACTTTTTTCACTTTGCACCTTGATAAATTCCTGCCACAAAGTTCCACAGGGCTGTGACTAGGTCATTACCAGTATCTGCAGCAGCTAGCTAGTCTCCACCTGTTCCATGTTCACAGAAAGGCAGGATCAGCCTCATTCAACAGCCCAAATCCTTTAGTTTCACTTCTTTGCATTGATTTTTCTTTTTTTTACTTCTCACATTTTCTTTTGCAGCTATGCAGTCACAGGAAACAGGGCCACAGAAAAAAGGTCAAAGGTCACCTAGCTCACTTCTCTGTCCCAAAACAAGATCAAACACATGAGATTGTATTACCTCATTACTAGAAGGTTTTTTCCTGCTTTATAAATAAAACCTTTTTTTTTCCTGCCACTCATCTACAAAACTGAGTAACCACATAGTCTTTCCTAGGGTATAAGAAATAAACAGTGTCACTCACTTCAAGAATGAGTAACAACCTGCAACAAGTTGTAGCTTGCAGCTACAGAGACTGACATCTTGCTACACTTTAATTTCAGAAATATTGTTAGAAAAATCATATATTCAGGAATTCTATAATTAACTAACACTTCTGTTGAATGTTCAGCTTGCACAGAGATCCACACCCATACATAACAAAAATCAGAGATGATTATGGCTGAAACTGTGTGGAACGATGAAAGTACACAGAGTCTTCTGTACACGGAACACTGTACATCAAAAAGATGTCCCAGAATAGCTTATCTTCAGCAATTCCCTGCACAGGATCACTTACACATTTGCATTTGAGGCAAATGGGAATTGTGCCTCACCTACAATTGTAGTAGTGTATTTTACCTTACCAACAGCTGGTAAGGGGCTGGGCCTTCTCTTGAACACACTGTTGTAAAGCACGACTGATGATGAAAAGTGCAGCTGGATGGCATCAGTATACAAGACAACTCTACAATATCTATAACTATATACAAACCAATCTCCGGCGGTCTTGGCTATGTAGTTACTGATATGGACAACACAAAGAGTAAGTTTTGCCTTTAAAACACTGCCCCATAATTGTTTCACTCTCAAATCCATGGTGAGAGACACAGTTTAAATTGCATTTCTCACAAGTTAGCTAAGTAAGTTGACACCACGTTCTTCATCCACAGCTGACCTTGACTCACAGTGAAACAGCAGTCTTGTCTCTACAGGATTTCTAACATGCACATGTTATTCTTGCTAGCAGTCCAAATTGTGCAACTGAACACCTTGTGCTAAGTGCTGTAAAGACACAGAAGAAAAAGATGGTCCCTGCAGAAAAGCACATCTGCTTTGTCAGTGATAAAGCCTTAAAATACAGCTTCAAGTGATTCTACATCTCACTATCCCTTATTGACTCCATCTTTGTCTCCACTTGACATTGTTGAGAACAATCTTATTTTCTGCAAAACAGATGTCACGGCATGTGTGACATGTGAAAAAATATGTAAACCTTAGAGGTGAGTGATGATTCCATGAACTGCTAAATCATGTCAAACCTCAGAGTATTTTGAGTTTCAAAATGTGCCTGAAGGCCTGCTTAAAAAGTAGAGCTTTTAGTGAAAGAAGCTCTCTCTTTAAAAGGACCTCCCAAATTTTGAATTTTAATTTAAACTATGAATTATTGGGGATTTATATTTAATTAAAATTTGTAGCTCTAGTCTGTGTTCACACCTGACACTCTGCTAGGCGGGCAGTCCTTTCCAGGTTATTCAAGTTTTCTTGCAACAGCAACTGGATACTTTCAAAACAGCCAGTAAAATCACAGGACATACTATATTTACTCTAGTACTGCAAAGAGAAAAGTTTGATCTTTAATGTCCTAACTGTGTCCAAGGTGGTCCAAGGCTGTCTTTCTAAAAAGAAATGAACACGCCTGGGCCCTATGCACAGAAAAAGAAATGGAATCTTGTTTTTTTCTGTATCGAGGCATCTCAGTGTCATCTCTGACCCACAAATCCAAGAATGCTTAGGGACAACACCATCTAGCATAAAAACAGACAGGAAACATAGCAGCATGATCCTGAGTTGTGGAAACACAAAAATTACTAGCTTTCGTTATTCCACAGTGTCAATATTCATGTTAAATATTCATCTTAATACAAAAGAGAGATTAAGCAACTGAACAATCTGAAATGTCCCACTTCCATCTTGTTTCCAAGCTGTGTTTAATGAAGTGCATGACTACCTGTTTTGTCCAACTTCTCTTGACATCAAGTATTTTTTTCAAACTTTTGACTTTAATTTATGTGAACTTAAAATGGGAGGACCTTTTTGGCCAACCACGGTAACTCCCCACTGGTGTTGAACTGATTCCTACTGCATCTTTTCTAACGTGCAACAGAAATGTGTTTCTATGATTAAAAACAGAATTTCCTTTCCCAAATGGTTTTTCAGAACAGAGGAAGTAGGCAGAGGATTTTTAAAAGATATTTT
>VZTT01059364.1:0-11850 GCA_013400855.1 Buphagus erythrorhynchus | reverse complement strand
TTCTGCTCAGAATGAGATGCAATCTCATTGTACTGGCTTATTTCCTATTGTGATTTCAGTCCAGTGTAGCAGAGCTGCTGTGAGATACCACTGATACTACTTTCCTAGGAAAGGACTTCTGCCTCTTTCTCCTTACCCTAGAAGATAGCCCATGCCTCCTCATAGTGTGTCACACAGTCCTTTCAGGTTGTGAAGAAATTGCCCCTCCTGCAGCAATGTTCTTCAGTTTTTCCAACATAGGTCAGACTGTTTTGCCTGTTGGAGGACAAAGGAATACTGTGTGCTATAAGTAATTGAAGAGGTTCTGTTTTTTTCTAGTATTATTTGTCCCATTGTAGACCTCTTGTGAAAAGTAGTTATAGACAGACAGTACATGTGGCTGTTCACCAGTTTTGGTTAAACTTCTTGATCTTCACAGCTGCTGGTTAGTAGCAGCTGCATAGCCACCCATACACGGATTATTTGTCAGAGGACAAGTTAAGGTGATGAAAAGCACAGAAATTTAATCAAGAGGGGATAGACTGAGGTTTCTTTAATGGTATACTTTCTGGAAAATGCTGTTCCTCTTTATCTTACAGGATGAAGGAACAATACTTACAACTTAAAGAATGTAGTCAAAGAATGAGCTCACTCGAATTGGGAATTCTTGTCTCTTCCTTAATCATAGTTTCCTTTTTCAAATGACATGGGCATATTCTTCAAAGCTAAGATTAGGACTTTTTCCTTTCCCTTCCCTTATTAGTGATATTACACTTGAGTGACCATCCTCATCAAAATCAGGAACAGATTTAACGGAATGGCCAAACAATCCCTGAGTTGTTACAAGACTGAAAAAATTGAAGCAGAGGAACAGAGTTGAAAATACCTTCATCCTTCTATAGAGTTGGCCCCTATCTCAGTTTCAGTTTTGTGTTGTGTTTGCTCAGATTAAGTTAATATTCAGTTGGGGTTTCTTTCTACAGTACAGAATAATAGCAACATAGATAAAATCCCCAAAGCAAGTATATACTGTACAGGTGAGCATTCAAACTTTCAAAAATGTGCCCAGGAGCTTACTTTCTGAAGAGCTTATTTTCTTTAACATGTAGGGAGAAAATTTAGGAAAAACAAGCTGAACAGTATACACAAATGTCTCTAATTTCATGTCAAAACTGTAACAAACACGTAGTTACATCAAATACCATAAAATTGCATTGAGTTCTATGGGAAGAGTGAAAAATGGTCAGTATGTATAGCAATATGACACTGCTGTATGCAACCTTGCTTAAGCAGGGACATGGGACCAGATGACCTCCAGAGATCCCTTCCAACCACAGCCATTCTGTGGTTCCATGGAAAAACGTGCACACAGTTTTAGCTGTTTTATACGTGCAAATGTGAGCCTTGCACACAGAAATGAATGCATTCAAATATCATCCTATATCCCCATAGCAGAGTGACACTGCCAACTTTAATTTTTATTTGACAGAAAGATGAAAAAAACTACCAAACGTGCCAAATAACCCCACAAAGCAAAATAAGTTATTCAAACCAACCAACCAAAGTCTAACCATGCTTTACTGGAGAGGATGCCAGTGTGTAGTGCTGCTCTTGAGCTGAGAACGTTGGATATGCACACTGGCTGATCATTTGGCATGCAGTATACTCATATTTTTACTGAGCTTCATGTTTTCACAGTGAGAGTCACAGCCCAAGTACAAAATTCTCAATAGATTATCAGGCAAGCTTCTAATTATCTTGAGAGCAAAAAGTTTTCTAATCTTGTGTGAAAAAACTCTGATAATTTTTTGTTATTTTAATTTCAGATCCAAGGCATGACAGCTTTACCTCCTGAAATAGAGAGACCATACAAGACAGAGCCAGTAATATGCAGTTCATCTTCCTGTTTAAATTGCAGTTTATTCCTTACCCTGTTGTGTATTGTGTACATCACAGCCAGTACCATAGGAAACACTGGGCCCTTTGTATAATAATTTTTATTCATCTGTGTTCTGTGTGCCATACGAGTTCTGAGGTGTTTGCACTGTTGCTATTGTAGATTTATTTTTTTACTTATTAATAAACTAAATTTGCCCGATCAAAACAAAATGTGTACATCCTCTGGAAACTGTGGGGTTTTTGGTTTTCAATGTAAAATATGTATGAAACACAGTAGGTGCACTGACACATTGCATATTGAAATATTTTCCTGTACTGTTTTCTTATACTCTGTCCTGCCTCTTTCACGTGGTGCTGATGCCTTAAGTTTTAGCTTTCATATTTTCCAGATTCTGTACTGCATTAGTACGTAACTCTGAGCTTCATATAGAGTGTTAGCAAGTTCTCTTCACAGTTTAGTTAGACAAAACAATCCTTTTCCAGCCTGAGAACCAAGGACACCATTGCAGATTCGGGCCCAAAAAGCAAATTGAGGAGAGCAATCTGAGAAGATGGGACTTCATAACCTGAAGCTGTAATTGGACAATTGACCCCAATATGCTAATGGACCAAAACTTATAAAAATGTGAAAACTCGTGACATGCCATCCATCTTGGGTGTAGCCTCAGCCAGGCTCTTGTACTGCCCAAGGTGTATCCTTTGAAGGCCTTTTAATAAATACCTACTTTATTCCTTTGACACTGTCTAGCCTCTGTTCTAGGTACCCTCTCAAGGCATCAGTGCTTTCAAAGTCATCTATGTATATGGGAAAATTAATAAACTAAAAGCAACTTAGTTAACCACATTCAGCCTGGTCTGTGTTGTATTATTTTACCTTGGTTCTAGATATCTGCAGGTAATGAAATTACTGCTGTATGGACAGTCCTTGCAGACATGTATTTGGGTATGTCTGGCTGACATGTGCCATAAAGCTACAGGAAGGATTCATTCAGTGGGGGCATTTCTGGGAGCAACACACTGCAAAACCATGTCAGTTCCTGAGACGTGGGAGCTATGAGTGTTAAAGGGATGAAAACACAGGCAGAACCCCAAATCTCCCCATAGTGAATCCTGTACAAGTTCTTTGGCTTAGCTGGTATTTCTTTTTCCCGATCCCAGGTAGTTCAGGGTGTTCCTTCTGTCTTAAGATATTTGCACAATGAATAAATCTTTGGTGAGAAGTAGGTACTCCTTTTCTAGATTCGATCTGAACAGCAGGAACAATAAAGATTTATCTCACATTTAGGCTGTGGTATGCACAGGGAACTGAGCCTGCCAGGAGCTATTGTTAGCACATGCTAAGCATTGCAATAGGCCAAACTGCTGATTAAGAGGTTGTTTTTCTGTCTCATATGTACAATGTTTTATTTATATTCAGAAGTCAGCAACTTTTCAACTCAGATGGTGTTCGGTAGGGAAGATTCCTAAAAGAGTCACAATTTATTTCTCCCCAGTGAAATTTTGACACACAGTAGAAAAGAACTTTGGACATTTTTTAAAAAAAGTTCATTTTTGTAGCCACACTGCAGTTACAGTAATAATAAAGCTATAATTTTTTCAGTATTGCATAAACATTTCTGGAGTGTGGCTGTACAAATAATTTAGTCTGGATGCTGAGAGTGCTTCCCTGATTGCTGCAACACCTGCTCTACAACCTGTGTAGACTTAGTGACATACAGGCTTTGTTATGCACTTTTTTTATCATTGAGCACTTCTGTGCAGTGTGGTGAGTCCAGAGCAGATCAAGAACCTGAGCTGAGATAAAATGATTTTCTGCCCATTTTTGTTCATTGACTGGTAATGACTGATAGCAGCTCTCTGTGCGGTTCCTCTTCTTAAGGAGGGGTGGCTGTTTTATGCAAAGAAATATCACATAAGAAGGAAGATGAGGAGAGGATTTGGCAGCTGTCTTCTCTGAATTTGAGAAGTGAAAAGGAAAGCATCACAGAGCTGCTAGGACTCCTCTGCATGTAGCCAAAATTACAATGCATGTGATAGATGACAGGAGAGAGGCACTGAAGTAGCTAATGTCTCAAGTAAAAAATGAAAGATTTAATCACGGATAGATTAATTTTCTAGGAGCTATAACAATCTCATTAGAGAACTTATGCATAAAGGGAATTTAACATGAGCCACGAAGGTAAAAAGTTCACAGGGCCGGCTTTATCCTCCTGATGCTCTATCCATACTTGGCCAGCAAAAACTCCTATGGGGGAAAATCCTTTACCATTTTTGGGCAGCCACTTGCTCTAAATATACCTGGACAGTGATATATTCTGTCATTTTTCTCTTCGATCCTGGATAAGGTAAGGAAATAGTGTATGCTAAGGAGCCTATAGTTCTTTTGGGATTAAACTCCTGAAGTTTCAATACAGAAATGTAACTATGTAGGTGTCTTCTTCCTGCCAGAAGAACTATGTTCTTCTGTTTTGTGTTCCCAAATAGAACTGGTTGGGGGAAAAAAAAACAAACAAAAAACAGAGAATAGTCATGGTGAATTATAGGCAGAAAAGTCTTCTGAATGATTATTTGTACAGGACTGTTCTGAATGTGAAAAGTGAGGGGCATCCTCCATCTGAGATATCATGGAGTCTAGGATGCATCTTATTGTAGCAGCAGTTGGAAGGGACCTTGGACTTTCTTATGCTCAAACCTGTCCCTAAGATGGGCCTGTTTTAACAGCTTTTCTTCAGGGAGCAAGGAGAAAAATAACAGGGAGAGAAAGGAGAAAAGAGCTTTCATGCTGAACAGGGGAGCCTTTTCACATGCAGTATTGTGTCTCATTTGCTACTACTGGCATCCATCCTAGGTTGATTTGATTTGCAACAAATATAAAGCAGATCTAGGGCTAATTTTCATTCTGTCTGCTCTCTGATTTGGTGCAGTTTCTTATCTGCAGGGATTTCCTTTCCGTGCTCACCCATCCTTAGAACACGTGAACAGATGGGTGTTTGTTTTTGCCATCCAGTTTGGCAAAAGATGATGATGATGTAAAGCAAAGCCAGCTCAGAAAGGATGTCTGTGAGAGATAGGTGCCAGCATATCAGGCAGGCCTGTCATATACACTAAACACTCATTTTTGTTTAACCCACAAGTGTTTTATGACTTCTGAAGGAATGGAAAGGAAAATTTTGCTTCACAGGTAAATAAACCGTTGATAGAGTTCTGGGATATTTCCAAATAAAAGAATCCAAGACAGATGTGAGCACATTATTAAAGAAACTTCAAACCAGAAAACAAATAAAAAGAACAGTCTGAAATTGTTGAAAATTCAAACAAGGATGAAAGCAAGAAATGCCATGAGCTAACTCTGTCACTGAAGAAAAAACATGTAGCAAGCACACACCTAGTCACACTGCATATGAAAAAGCTCTCAGACACAGCTCTCTGTGGTTTTCTCTCATTACTGAGCTCTAGTAAAGCATATATTCTCTGTGTTTCTACTCAAAGCATTCATAGTAGTTATAGTTAAAATCATATACAGTACATACTATTATCAAGCAAACCACAGTGGAGGAGAAGATGTGTATGCACTAGAAAATCTATGACTTGTAGATGATGAGCCCAAAAATAACTACACATAGTAGGTTATTTTAATAATAATGTCATTCATGCTTTTCTTTGTGTGAAAAAATGTGTTGAAAGTTTCTAGTGAGAAGCTAAATACATAAATATTTTAGTGGGATTAAATATTTAGTGGGTTGCATTCTCCAATAGGTGGAGAAAATCCCATCCTGCTTTAATCATTTTCCCCACAAAATGGTCCAGTCACCTGTTACCTGCAGACTATCTGTACATGTACAGATGTTTATAGTATAAATATATACAGATGAATTTATAGTATTTAATCCCTTTTGGGGTCTATTATTTATCCATTACAGAACTTCCATTTAAACACATGGCTCTACTCAAATAGTCCTCTTAAGTAAATTGACAACCACTTGGGATTTTGCCTATGTGTAATAAAAACAGGACTCAGGATGTCTGAGACGGGAACATTGGAGTTTGCATAGCTCTCATATTTGTCCCTTTTGAGGAGAATGGCATTGTCTGATCTCTTACCCCATCCTGGAGGCCCAGCATACAGTCCCCTGTCAGCCCATCCTTGGCTGCTCAGGGTGGCAACTAGGCTGGGTGCAAGTGTGGAGTGGTGCAAGGGTGAGAGGCAGAGCCCCAGCTGGAGGGAGTGCAACTGTGTTTGGCTTAATTCCTTTCACTGGGGAGGTCTGGCTTGTTCAAAAGAGGCCTGTTTGGCCATGTTATCCCAGATGCTATAGGGGCACAAATGTAATAAACAAAATCCAGCAGGAACACTGTCCTCATTCTCCTCTTTCCTCCCATCAAGCAAAAAGTGACTATTTTTAGATCAATGATTACTACTGGAATGTTTAAGAATTTTCATTCCTTCTGCCCTTTGCCTCTTATTTCTGATTTTTGGTATATCTGTGTCTTCCATAAGGGTGACAGAGAGAGAGAGCAAACTCACCCTCAACCTTTTAGCAGAGGGAAAGCTGGGAGAAGAAAATGACGGCTGTGACACAGGGAGCTCCTCTGGCTCATTTTCTCCACCCCCAAAGAGGTCTCCCTAGGTCATAGGTGCCCTCACTAGCATTTGCCATCCCCACACCAGTGTCCTGCAGGTGCCCTGAGGCAGGCACAGGGTGCCAAAGGGGGTGGGTACAGCCATGAAGTTTCCCTACTTCAGCCCCTGCAAAGTGCTGGTGGTGCAGGTGTATTGCCCCATCTACCAAAACCTAAGGCCTGGTGGTTAGGGTGCTCACCTAGGAAAAAGGTATGAATGCAATTTATGTTTGCACATCAAATCAAGCAAAATAGACTATTTACCTAGACTGAATTTTTAGATTTGTGGTGCCTCTAGTTTGCAGGAAAATGGTAAGATACCAGGTAAACACTAGAAAATTTAAGATTACTAAAAATGTGACTTACAGTCTGCTTCAGGGCATACTAGCAAAATATTTACTTTCAGTGCATGTCTTTTTGCCCTGCATGCAATAGACTCATGTAACAGGAAATCTGGGGCATCACATCTGCTCTAGCACAACATATTGCAATTTCACTGCCACCAATGGCAACTAACACAGTGGTGTGGAGGTGAGGTCTGAGACACAGAAAGCTCTCTTGTGAAACACAAACAGATTGTGTAAATACTCCTGGAGACTCAGAGAGATATTGGCAAAGGAAATTGCCTTTTGTGAGGCTGCTGTCTCCTTTCCTATGGATGCCTCCCATGGGTTGCATATACATCACCTTGTAAATGCTTTCAAGCTTCTTGCATCCTAGCAAGCAAGAAACCAGCTGGGAGCTGAATGTGCTTCTCTCACTAGAGACACCAAACTAGACTAGTTGTAGTTTACAACTCTGTTACAAAACAATGGCAAAAAAAAATTACTCTATCTCTCTGTCTTTTAGTTTTAGAGGCTTGAGCAAGTGTTTCCTGAGCACATTGCTATTATTATTATAATAATGATTTAAACTTCCCTCTTCGCAGTGATTTTTAAGAAACATAACAGTATTTTTTCACTAAAAATTTCTAATCTCTTGAGAGAAAACTTGGCAAAATCCAAGCTGCTAACTCCTTACCCTGCTCTAACCTGTGAACTAGAGAATAAAAGGTTCTTACAACTTGGCACAATACTGTGAAACATTTTGTATTATTAAGGAATAAAAATAATGTGACAATCTCAAATGCCAGTAAACACACATTCTCAGTACAAGAGAAAATATGTTGAAAATGCCTACTTTGTTAAGACCCATTTCTGTAGGTCTCCTGTTGGTTTCATGGGGAGTTGATGCCCTTAGGTCTAAAAGAGGATGTTGTGCAGTATATTTTTTCTTTCTCACAGGTTGTCTTGAGATTTCATGACTAGTTTGTCTTTAGAAGATATCTTAAGATATATAAGGGGATAAGGTTTGAAAACTTCTTCATAACCCATGCAAAACCTTGCAAAACATATCTGGGTAATACAGTAAACTTATATATAACAAGTCTGTACTGTTCTGTGCAGACCATAGAAGCTGCTTGAGTGTTGGCCATAGTTTGTGGCATCATGTAATAAATCTGGGAGAAGCTATTCCCGGATTGTGCCTCTCTGGGAGACCGTAAGTGAAATACTGAACCTGGACACATTTTTAGACTTGACAGGTTGGATTCGCTGCTGATGTAAGGTGACACAAATCCATTACAGAGCTATATGAATCTACCTCCTCCTTCAGCAATAGAGGAGTTAGTGTCCTAAGGCCGGCAAGACAGAGAAAAGCAGGTCAGAAAGTTGAGAAAGGCATCCCAGGAACCAGACCATGGGGAAAAAATTAAAGATAGATGTATCCAACTGAACATTCCTCCAAAGGTTAGTGCTTTTTAGCTAACGTGTGGAAGAACTGAGCTACAGAGAGAAGAGACATGATAACTGAATATGAAATTTGCAGGTATTTTTGAAAAGCATGATGGATGGAAAGTACAACGGAGTTCATAGTTAATGTGTTGAACTGAGCTTAGGAGTCCCAAGGTCAGTAGTGTATCCTTGCCATCACCAGAAATATGCCTCCAAACCATTCAAGACAGGGTGATGATGGATAAATCTGTGAAAATGGATACCACAGGGGGACAGAGGACTGCCAGAAATGTCCAGAGACTGTATAGGTGCTGATGTGAAGAAATTATTAGAGAGATTTTTTTGGGGAGGACAATTAGGCAAAACAAAATTATGCAAGGCTGGAAAAGACAAGTAGCCAAGAGATTCAGATTATGAAATCTGTCCATCTTGCTGTTCATCTCCTATATTAAGTCCTAGAAATTTTTTTATCTGGGACAGGTAATCTTAGATTTGGCAAAAACTCTCCACTTTGAAGGACATTCCTGTTTTGGCAGAAGGTAGTCTGGTAACCAGACAAGATCTTTCCCCTGTAAATAGAAGGATAAAACATGGCTTATCCAAGGACCTCTTTTTTCGGTAACTATCTAACTGTGTTAAGGGCCTAATATCTGTCTGCCAAAATTGATTCTTAGAAACTGTTCTTTTCTGGGTTTTTTGTTTGTTTGGTAGGACTTTTTTTTAAACTAGACTTTTTTTTTCTGTAAAAAATGTTTATATGACATTGCAACAGATTAAAAATTTTGGAAATTACAAGGTGAAGAAAATATTTCATATTAGAAAAATATAACTATTATATTCTCTAGTCAGCCTCCGCGCCAACAGGGAGTGTAAAATAGATCCATCTATACAGCATCCTCTTCAAAGTTTAATTTTCACTGAAAACACTCAAATTTTAAATATTGCTGCTCCTCTTCCATTAGTAGTTGTTGGACTAGGGGTTATCTTCATTTATTTGGATTTAGTTCCCAGCCGGTTTACAACTATAAATTCCTTTCTCTGCTTCCCTTCCATTATTCCTATTCTAATCCTAGCTAGAATTCTTTTATTCCTCTGCTACCTTAAAACATGTAGCATAAGATCCCAGCTAATGATGGTGTTACCACTGAGTGGTTGTTTTTTTTTTTGTTTAAATTTATGATGATGACCAGAGATCAGATTCCTCTTCACTTGTACACATATTCAATTAGAAGCCTACGCATATTATGGAANTTTTTTTTTTGTTTTTTGTTTTGTTGGTTTTTGTTTTTTTAGGGCCACAGATTTTACTCTGTCTGGCACAAAGAAATTGTTATTTTGTTTCTTTGGCTATGATGAATACTTTAAGTATTCTCTGCTGCTCGTGCCTACAGAGTGGGATAACAGCAGAGGAGGAATTTTCAAGTGTTGACTTCTGGCATGGTAGCAGGTAATTTCCAGTTTCTCCTCAGTATGCTGTAGACCAACCCCCCTGCCCACCTGCTAGCCTTAAAGCAATGGACAGCTGAGATACCCAGGCAGGAAAAATGGACTTGCCAAACTTGTGAGGCTCTTCATGTCTTTTTTTTTATCACATCCAGCTTGTATTTGTTACACTGCTTAATTTGCAAAGGAGGGAGAGCTCTTTCCTACAAGCAGAAGGAGTAAAATATTTCTTCCCCCCTGCCCCGCTTTCATGGTTTCCTCTTCTATTTTGCTTTAAAACCTGAAAAAGAGAGAACCAGACTGAAAAAATAACTGCTGATTGAATAGCACTCTCTGCTGCCCTCTCAGAGATCTGCACATGGTATCAGCTCTAAGCTTTTCAATAAAAGGGACACTTCATACCATGGAAGAAACAAAGAGCTGGTGTTAAACAGTCTTTTGTGCCAGCCCTAAACCCTGCTGTTTGCCCTCCCAGGCAAGAGAGAGAAGTGAAGGAAGTGCCAGAAGTGCCAGGATCACTGGCAGTGAAGGGAAGGAAGGAGGGAAGGCTCAAAGTGCACTCAGCCCTTAGAATCTCATCCTCAGCCCCACCTGATGATTGCCTGCTGATGTAGGTGCAGAGGTCAGAGGGGAAGAGCTGAAACCAGGCACTATCACTGCACTTCAGAAAATACAAAAGCAGAAAACCCCCAACAACAGCTAAACATCTGCCTTCTTCAAATAATTCGTTTTACTAAGGTGCTGTCCAGAGACAAAAGCTAGGACATTTTATGTGTAAACTGGTACATCTATAATTTATACCACTATAGAGATATTTGCAGTGGCTGGCCTAGTCCCAAAAAAATGGTACAAAAAAGAGAACCAGAAAGGTGCACTTACTTATGCCAGGTTATACTTATAAAGCAGAATGATTTTTAATCCCCTCCAGAGTTAAAGCAAAGCTGCTATGCAGACAAAAATTACTAAATTACTCATTACTAAAGACACGTCATTTTTACACTGACTTTCTAAGTTTAACAATGTAAATAGCAGTATGTGAGAGTGTCAGGCAACCCAAAAATGACAGGAAATTAAAAATAATTAAAAAAAAGCAAAAAAAAAGAAGCAGAATCGATAAGGTAGAAATAGAAAAGATTTAAAACTAAGGTCCTGCCATCTTGTGGTACCTAGGGAGAATTACTCGAGTTTTGCAGCTGTCCTGGTCTTACTTCTCTGGCAGCCAGCAGTGCCTCAAACACCCATCCTTGTTTTAAAAAATGATAGACTGTGGAAGAGGGAGGGTTTCAAATACTGTAACATTTCAGTTGTCACCTAATGGGACCTATTAAAATACTTTTATCAGTTTTATCTGCCTATTTTATTTGTCCATTTCACCTTCCCATTAACACACAGAGTGCTTAGTCTTCATTTAGAAATACCATAACTGTTTGGGTTTGCTGAATCTGGCATCCCAAGAGGGGCAAAGCTGCTGCTGCTGCTGCTGCTGCTGCTGCACATCCCCAGGTCTAGCCAGTGGCAAGACTGAGCGTGCATCCCCAACAGGCACATGTGCACAAACATGAGGCATGCATTATATGCAAATGCACAGCAGACCCACCCCAAAAAGCAGCACCAACAGTGACACTTACACATGCACAGACAGCACAAACAGCCTAATCCTGTTCCCTCCCCCAGCAGTCCATGATGAAGACTCATCCGTGGGAAATATTTGCATACACATCATGGGAATCCCTCTGATAGTTGTCCCCTGCATGGACAAACCTCCCAAGTCCCACCACCCTGCTTCGTTTGCTGGTGTTCAAAAACACACAGGCTGTACAAGCACACAGACCAGAAGCCTCCCAGAAGTGTTCCATTTCTTTGATGGATTATTAGGATTCCCCACCAGCACCACACCTGTGTACTCCCTTTGTGCACAGAGATGAGACACATAACAATGTATATAACAATGTACTTTTTCCTAAGCCGAATAAGCAGCTAGCGAATTGCTTAAAACCTGCCTGCCAGTTCTTAGCATTATTCATATTTCCCTGTATTTCTTCTCTACAACTGATAAGGCAGACACCTTGTACAAACCACAGATGAAAAGGCCTGACTTTGCAACCTGGAAGATGTTTTTTTTTGGTGGTGTTTTTTT
>VZTT01059363.1:117341-176242 GCA_013400855.1 Buphagus erythrorhynchus | reverse complement strand
CAGCCGCCTGCCCGTTGGTGGCGGGCGCGCTGCTGGGCAGGGCGGCTGAGGGCAGGGCCGGCGGCGGCGGTGGCAGCATGGGGCAGGCCAGGTGGCCATTGCCCACTGCCGCGGGGCCTGGGTGGGCCACCGGGCCCACGCCGCTCATGGAGGACATGCTGAGGGGCTGGCTGTTGGTGTACAAGGGCTGGCTCTGGAGGTTGACCACCATGCTGCTGAGGGGCTGGGAGGGCTGCGGCTGGAGCTGGTAGTGGCCTGGCATCAGCGGGAGCTGGGGGGTGACGTGTGGCGGGAGGGAGGGCGTGACGCCGATGACAGGGGCCTGGACGTTGGCGGCCGGGCTGAAGGTGGGCGGCTGTGTCATCCCGTAGGAGTGCGTGATGAGGGCGGGCTGGCTGCCCGCTGCCACCGTGGTGACCCAGGGCGCTGCACCTGTGGCATGAAGGAAGGCTGGCAATAGTGGTGGGCTCGGCATGGAGGAGAACAGATACCAACACCCTCATCCTTCCCCTCCCGCACCCGTGGAGCGCACTGACACACCCCGCTGCACAACACCTAAAGCAGTTCGGGATCTGGAGCCATTCCCAAGCAGTAAGTGCATAAAATTGCTGCAGCAATGTGAGCACAATTGTTAAAATACTCGTCACATGATGTGCGGCATGTTTGCGGTTTTATGTATTTTGCACTTTATGCAGCTTAAGCGCACACTTCCAAGAAAATTAACCTCTTTCCCCACTGTGCTTTCACGGCTCCCTGACAAACACTCTGTGTGTATAATAATGGTGCTCCAGCCACTACAAAGACATTGTAATTAGGTGTCTGGCATAGTAGCACAATGTATGATATGTGTCTGGAAGCTGGAAATCATTTCAGGTAGTTCTGGACATAAAAGAAATCTTAAAGTATTACAGAGTGCCTTTCCCTCTAGTGAAGGCAGAGAAGGATAAAAAAAGCCCCATTCTAATGAACTTGCAGCATCTTAAAACATTTGTATCAGCCCCGGCATAGAAAAAACTTGAGGGGTCTTTACAATGAGGGAAAACCCCTGCTAAAGAATAAAGAAAGGGCTCACAATGAAGTCTAATTTACAGAGGTAAATGGAGATAGTGCATTGAATTTTCTTTGAACGATTTTCCCTGGTAGAATTACAAATAAGATTAGAGACATACCTGGGTTTTCATTCTCCCTCATCTGTTTAGATGGAGGCTCATCAGTGTCCCAGGGCGTGGACTGATTGATGGGTGTCTGTCCCCACCTGACACTTGTTGCAAGTCCTTGGGGCTGATTTTCAGTCTTGGAAATGCAAGGTGTCTACCAGAGAGAAAGAAAAATACAGAATAAAATGTTTTGACTATTTGTATTAATTATGATTCCTCATAACTAGTAGCTTGCTTGTTTGTTACAGTCCAAGAGTATATCCTAAGATCGTTAAATACCATTCATTTGAGGGGTTGGACTACATGATCTTCAGAGGTCCCTTCCAACCCTAACAGTTCTGTGGTTCTATGATTATCCTTCAGGCTTGCATGAGATGTCCACATGGAAATACAATATATTTGAAAAAAATGCTTCTGGAAATGTAATAGATAAACCTTAAAAAAAAAAAAAAAAGAAATCCACAACAAACTAGTGTTTTCAGAAATAAGTCACTTCATTTGCCATAAAAATAAAAAAAACCCCAACAAACAACAACCCAGATATGGTAATATCTACTCAGTGGCAGCTACATAAAATGGAACAATCTTCTGTTTGCTCAATTTCTTCCAAAAATAGTGAGTTTTGTTTAGCAGAAGGCAGAACAAGAGAGACTTATTTACAACTGTAGGACAAATTACTGTAGAACAGTAAAGAGAAGTCTTCGTATTTACTGTCTGTCAACCCTTGAAATTGAATGCCAATAAAAAAAAGCAGCATAACATCACTGGCTACTAAAATGGGTATGTTGGCAGGCCTTCAGAGAGGTTAAAATAACTGTAAAGTAGGGGAAAGATTTGGGCTGAATAATCATCAAAGCAGACATGGTCTGAAAGAGATCTCTTGATGAAGAAACTATCACATGGATTTAAATGCTACACCAGACCCCTGCTGCAATTTTAGGGGACCTTCCCAAACAATCACGCCTTTGCTGAGAAAAGGCTTGTAGAAAACAAGGGTGCTCCAAAAGGTCTAATTTATTTAAGTCTGCTGTGTATTTCATTGCTGGAAGATTAAAAGTTTTTTGTTTCGTTTTGTTTTTACCGGTGTCAGAACCTCTAAACCAAGCAAACGGAACCAGCTGCCTATTGCTGAATGGGTACTGAAGAGTAAAGCCATAAAGAACAGGAGACCAGTCTGAGCGATTGCTTGTTTGCCTCACATCTGGGAAGTAATTTAGCTCAGAGATGGGGGTACAGCAGCTCCATAAATGCCCTGGGTCACACTGGACCAATGAAATCTCTGTCAACACCAGCAGCCTGTTCACCCATCACCAGTACCTCAATCAGCCCATGAAAGAAAGTCATTAGCAAACCCATTTATGCCCTCTTCAAATTCATGCACACCTTCCCCAAGCCAATCAGTCATTCCTCCTGTCTTTAAATCTACCGGAGGCACCTGCTTCCTTCTGCCTGCCCTTCTTCCGCACCAGCAGCCCCACTAGAACCTGCCCTGCTCCAATGTTCTCCCCTTCACCCAAGAGTCTGACAACTCCTGACACCCACTCCCTTTTCTACCTGAGCTTTGTCCTTGGTGGGCTCCTGGACTCACAAGGCATGTATGCAGACCTTGCTAGAGGACACAGGTTTTGCTGTGCTGCTCTCTTTGCTCCCAGAAGCCACAATAGGGATATTTCCCCCACTAGAAATGCTATACTTTGTTCAATGCAGATGTTCACAGGGAAATGTGATACTTAATATATCTTTTCCTATGACTGTTATTTTTCAAAACTCATCAATTTATTCTTTTCTATAGTTTGGGGGTTGCATTTTTTTGTTTTTTAAATGTAATTTCTCTGGATTTTTTTTCTATTTTATTTGCACCAAGAACAATGATATTCTGGTTTTAGATTCACATTTACTTCTGTCCCCACCATTTCAACTACCTCTGTAACTTTTGCAATTGAAATAAAAATGAATCAGAAAAGACATAAAGAGAGGACACGCAGACAGTCAAGAGCTTTAAGAGCTCTGCTCTATTCATGGTGAAGAAAGGGCAGGAGGGGAAGAAATAAGTCTCAGTTTTGAAATGCTTTCTATTTATAAATTGTCCTGAGAAAATGATTAATCTGAATACCTTTAGCTTTTACATTGTACAAGGTCTTTGACACAGGAGGATATAACACTGCAGGTGGTTTACCAGCTCATGTTAGCAGTATCCCCTTGGATCTAGCTAAACTGTTTAACAGTAGCCAAAGAATTCTTCAGTAGAGAAATAAAAAAATAAATGAATAGACAAGTAAGTAAAAGACCCACCAGCATTCTTTGCCTATATACCAGCTAAAATACTTCTCCCAGAAATACCAATATTTATTCTAAAATAAAGCTTTAAAAAAATGGAAATGCAATATAGAGAAATGGGCATTTTTAGGAAACAAAAGGAGGATTCATAACTCAAATCACACCCCATGTGTTCCACATGTGGCATATGTGTGTTGCATTTCTTTGTTGTATGAACTGGGTCTTACCAGTGGGTTTGAAACACACACTGATCATTATTGTTGGGCATTGTCAAAGATAGGCAGCATCTTGTTTTACTTTGTTACATTCACAAGCTGCTTTGAAACAGCGTTGATCTAAAATAAGGAAAAAAACAACATTCCTCTTCCTTTAATAATACAGAACGACACACATGCTACAATTTTAAAAGAACCTCTATGTTTTGTCCAGAATGGGTAAAGAAGGGAGTGCATGATACAGCTCTCCTAAATCCTACAAATATCCAGTTGCTTATTTTGGAACTTGTTTTCCAAAAGACCTTGAGCACCATACCAGACACATATGAAAGTGGTAGAGTCTGCAGCCAAATCTAGATCTAAATTCCATACTTTGAGCATGAAAAAAGAGGAAGGAAGTCATCAGGTTTGCTGTCAATAAACTCTTCTCCTTCACTTTCCCTAAATGCCAGATTTTGTTTCACTTAATATGCTCACAAACCTTGTTTCTTAGAGGCTCGGTGGGTTTAAACACACAAATCCAGTAGTTAGCTTTCAAAATGTACTCCTGAACTTGTGTTTGTTTGATCACAAAGTGCCAGAGATCAGCTGGTATGAAATCACAACGCACATCCATGAAACATAGACAGTAATGGTGGTGGAAACAGAGAAATAGCTTACTGAACTTCCTTTTAAAACCTATACATGCTTCTGGTCTCTGATCTAATTTCTGCTTTATTTTTCTTAATACATGAAGGGTTACATTACAAGTGTTATATGTCTCTGATCTGATTGTAGCAATTACCCATTTGCGTCTCTGGAAAGTGAAATTATTTCCAGCATTATCAAACAAAGGAACTTTCTGTCCATTCGCTCAGGCCCACGACAGCGCTCTATTTGATGTTTTTCATGTACAACACAAATGACCAAAAAATGGCCTGTATTATACTAGTTGTGCAGGGAGAAGAGCTGTGTTCCATTAGTGATCCACAGACTTCACAGAAACTAATTGTACTATGTAACACTTTTATCTTTAGCTTTCATGTCAGATGCTTGTTTGAATTAAACATGGAACACATGAAAAAAGGAAATGCATTACAAAATCTACTGGGTATACATCTCTGTCAAAAGTCTATTTACATGAAAAGACCAAAAAGGTTTCTAGAAGTTCTGTTAAAGCCTGGCTGGTCAACAGCAGCATTGGCTAGTTAATTTCCTGAAATTCTGGCAGACTACAAAGAGTACTTAAGGAATCATCAGCATCTTTCTAGCACCCATAAAATGTTCAATTTGTGGTCTTTGTCATGTACCCCAAAATCAAATCTCAGGATGTTTTTTCCCTCTTTAGTTTGAAACCACCATTAAGAGCCAATGAAAGTGTTCAGCTAAAGTCTGCATTTCACCACCTGCCACTTTGAACTCCAGAAGGGAACAGTTTCCCAGTTTTAAGGAAATTAACCACAATACAGATGTACAGGCAGAAGAGAGCGAGAGAGAACAATTCTGGAATTGCATGAGACTAACACAGACAAGTTGCCAGATTGTCATTTTTTTTGTAGCTCAAGCAGTCATAAACCATGGCCCATAGGCAACAGTAATTGTTGTACAGCTGGTGCACTGAACCTTATTATATTAAAACATTAAAACCTTCAGATTCATGGGGCTTTTCAGAATATCCACAAGAAAGGTCATGAGTTCACAGCCATCAGCTGGCGCTAAAGATTGGGAATTAGTGATTAGGTCTATACAGCATCATGGCTCTATATGGCTACTCTTAGGTGTTAAAGAGGCATAGCTACAACTAAGTCTGACTTTAAGTCCTAAACTTTACAAATTTGTAATGAAGTAAGATCTAAACTTTCAGTAAGACCTTTTTTTACATCAATGGAAACATAAAACCTATTGTACTAGTAACAGCATCAAAGACTATGTTAGTGGACTTGAAAAATCCAACATAAAAACCACAAAAATCCAACAACAAAAATTCCAATACAATCTTCCCCAGGCTCAACACCACCAAGCACCTCCTGGAAGGTCCTTATAAACACATTTGAGCAACTTTCCCAGAGCTTGTGGAACCACTGACATACATCCTGCTATGGCTCAGAGTGCTAAGACCTATTCCAACAGTTTCATGAGCAAAAAAGAACTAATCTGGCAAGAGGGATGCTATTTGTTATTCACAGCAATAAAAATTGTTTTACTGAGCCCTTCATTTAAAGTGATGGATGAGAAGTAGCGAATCTCTGTTCCAATTTTCCAAAAGAGATTGGGAATGGCAGCTTAATACCAAGATAATGTATCCAATATGCAACCCAGTCTGTTTTCTCTTCCCATTGAAAATAAAAGGCTAAGATGCATGCATGCACAGAGGCAAACATTCCCTCCCACAGATTCATGTTTTATGGCCTGTCATGGGTAAAAGCAACTTCAGTTTAATGAGGGAATTCCTTTT
Source organism: Buphagus erythrorhynchus (assembly GCA_013400855.1). Classification (NCBI taxonomy): domain Eukaryota; kingdom Metazoa; phylum Chordata; class Aves; order Passeriformes; family Sturnidae; genus Buphagus; species Buphagus erythrorhynchus. The sequence continues at coordinate 170,159 of VZTT01059363.1, read as the reverse complement.
GAAGCTGTTCTCTATGCCTCTAAGTGGTAGTGACTGGTGGCCCTGGTTGGGTTTGAAGTCTGAATGTGTCTGATGCGCTAAAAAGTTTAGTGGTCTCTGCACCAAAGAGTTTATGGTCTAATTTGTAGTTCACACTATTAAATATTGCATGAAACAGGCATTATTTGTAGGCATGCATGTAAAATCGAAACCATTCAGGGATAAATCTTCATCTGGAGTAAATTCCTACACGGTGCTGGACAGGACCCAAGTATATTTCTGAGTTTAGTCCATGGCCAAAGTAGCTCTTAAGGGTGGAAGCAAAGCTTTTAAAGATGCAGTGATGACAGCAATATCTCCCTAGCACTGGTTGTGTGGTGGCTGGGCTGCAGAAATTAAACTGTTATTTTAAGAGACGGATATACTGTAACATATTAAAAACCTAAAAGATATTGACAGGCCAGCGTGCAAGAGGAACAGAGAGAACAGTCCTGCAGTAAAACCTCATTCAAGGACTTGCTCATGGGTGGAGAGAAGAACTCATCTACCTCATGCTTCCCATCACCAGGCAATTCTGCGATGACACGATACTGTTTTTCTCTTCCCAAAACTAATGTGGGAGCCACAAGAAAGAGAGTAATACAGTTAACTTACAGGAAGAATGCTACTATCCTGCATAAAAGACAAAAGAAGTCTGCATAAAAGACAAAAGAAGTCTAAGTTCCCTCTTGAGCAGACAGAATAATTCAATACTTAAACTCTTTAAATACCATCCAGTGAGGACCCACCCATCAGAGCGAGCGCCGGAGCACTATGGCAGCCTTCAGAGACACATGGCTCAGCAGTGGGGTAAAGTCTGCACCTGGTCTTGCTTTGCAGAGGATTTAAAAACACTCCCCACCTCGAGGTTTATGGCACAGGCTTGGAGAAACCCATGAGTGCAGTGGGCCCACATCCCTGTGATGGATGCACTTCACCCCTTAACCAAACAAACTGAGGTAGTTTGGTACAGACTGCAAAGGAAGTAAAGGTCTGATCCGTGTCCAGGCCAAGAACTTCTCTAGTTTCAACTTGTTCTCTGAAAAACCATGAAGGAAACAGTGACACAGTGAGCATCAATGCACATGAGTTTGGAACACTGATCATGCCATTAACATATGAATAGCTGATGGCTTTTACAAGACTCATTAATCAAGGAGCAAAGAAATTTGTGGGTACAAGGAGATTCATGCATACCTTTTCCATCACATGCAATTGGACTATAACCTAACCACTTTATTCTATAAATATGACAGCCTAAGTGAGCGAGCCTTCTTGAGCTCTTCTGGCCAGGCAGCCTGGTTGCATGATGGTGATCTTTACTTGAGCTGGTACAACTCTCAAGAAGGCTCCTTGAGACAGCGAGACCTTTAACCAATGGCAGATCTGTCAGGAACTTAAATTAATACTAATGAAACATCACTAATTCATGTAGCTACTCAATATTAATTATTATCAACTTATTATAGATAATTCCATTAGATATAACCCCTTGTCCAAGTCTGAAACTAAGATTGGACCTAACTGCACCAAGGCTCCAATAGGAGTTTAGAAAGTAAGCGAGTCCACTCTGAACCTTGTGACTCAACAGAAGGCTCTTCCTCACTCTTTTTATTTCTTTCATTAGATACAGACCTTTGTCTTGAGACTCAGACTGGACCTGTCTACACCTAAGTTCCACTACTCTGTACCTGATGACTCATCGGGAGAGAGTTCCTTATAATTCTGCATTTCCAGTCTCCGTGCAAAACATTCTAACTTGATTCTAACTCAGTGTGCATTTGTGCACTTCTTCCATGCAGTAATTAATAAGGTGAACCTCACCATCAAACGTACTTAAATTTTGTAAACCAGTGTTAAACTTTGTTAAATTCCACTGAAGTTATTGAACTAATGAAACATACTGCTGCTTCTCTCTTGAGTGAGGTGCATTCCCCCCATTCGCAGGAGTTCCAGACCAGCCCAGCATCAGTACCTTTACCCAGCCCTGATCCTGGCTCCATGCAGAGCAGAGCTTCTCACCTCTCAGTTTGTGATCTGATAAGAAGGCACATGTAGGAGCACATCCAGCCTCTTCCCACCACCAAAATCAACCCCAACTTTCCTGGACTGAGCTTTGGCTACTCTCAAAAATAAGACAGCCCAAATTCCCAAGCTTTGACAATGCAATGGGAGATAACTCCATACTGGGAAAGGGTCAACTGCTTCTGTCTCATTAACCTTTTCTAAAGCTCACCATCCACATTAGCTGCAGGTTTGTGAAGGAAAGAGAGGGAATGAGATTATGGAAAAGAAGAGAGAAGATGGGATAGAAAAGAGTTGTGAATTGACCACAGGTGGTATCTATTTCTTTCTGGTGGCTGACTGCCCAGTACAACCACCACTCTCACTCACACCAGTGCTCCAGTCATTAGCTAGGAATGAATGCAGGACCATGAAATGACAAGAAGTGCTTCATAAATGCTACTTTGTATTCTGTCTTGGCAAATTGCACCAGGAGAGGCTCAGGTACTCACCCAGCTGCCTTCGTTTCTCAGCGAGAACATCAGGGAACGGAGCTGAGGTATCGAACCAAGGTCCCGGCTGCGACACTTGCTGCTCCAGGACACCAGGGACATCAGCGCACGACACTGGGTTCGAGCACAGAAGCCCCACTTTAGCCTGAGCAGAACCTCCTCTGCTAACACGGTCTGCATGCAGATCAACCCCAAATCAGAGCAAAGCTACGAATGCAAAACCATCTCACGACGGAGGAGAAAACGCGCGGCATCAGGAACAACGCGGCAGTTACAGAGAACATGCACTGCGCAACGCGAGAGGGCTCTCAGAGATCCTGCAGGCATCCCACGGCAGGGGCAGATAAATCCAGCTCATCCTAAGTGCTTTTTGTCAGAGGGCTTAAGGAAATATGGGCAATAATGGAGTAAGTGCTTGTCAGACCAGAATCCCAAGGGTGCTCAAAGGATGTTGCTCTTATGTACTGGCAAAGCTACTGAAGAACAACCTAAAGGCAGACTTCTTGAAAACTAAACATTTATCTTGAATGCAAATGATGGCCATTGCTAGGTTCAGAAGTCACTCCATATGGCATTTTCATGCCAAATTTCCCAAGGAATTATTTTAATTATTCAAACAGGACCCCAAATTTCATTCTGGATGAGGGCCTGAAGCACTAGAAAGAAAAAGAGGAATATTTAGGAAGTAAAAGGCTCCAATCCCAGTATTAAGTTACTGCTATAAAAGTTCCTTTTTGTTGTATTGGATGCCGACATTTTACATTCAAGCCCTCTGAACTCAGTATTTCAATTGTAGCACACAGTCCGTGGCAGGAAAGTGCATGTTCTCTGCCTACACAGCAGGCACATAAAAAGAAAGGGAAAAAAAAAGAAAACCAATATAAGCCTGTGAGTGTTGAACAGTGCTGCGTGATATTAGTGATTTATTAACCTGGCTTGATCAATAAGACTATCATCAAGGGCACATTTAGTTTGCACATATATTTCACTTTCTAACAAGCACTTTTGTGTGCTCACTTTAGTTTCCATAATCTGATCCAGGTCTCGGGAAGCTTTCTTTAAGGGAGAACAGAGAATTCTTTTTCTAAAAAAAGGATCAAAGTATACTCAGTCAACTCTCAAACAAAAGGACAGACAGTATTGTAGAAACAGCATGCTTACCTTTCACAGCAAAAAGAAAAATAAGCCTATAGGTCCGGATTTATCACTGCCTTAAGTTCATCAACACCAATTGAGTTATTAAATTGTTTGAAATTGGCTGAATTTGGATCACAGCAATTAAAAAATTTCAACTTTCTTTGAGTGTCTTCAATCAGTAACATGCTAATTTAATGCATAATTTAAACTCTGCTGTCCTTTAATTCAGCATTTGTAAATAATTAAAAAAGAACTAAAAATCCTTTTGCACTTATAAGCCTGACCCCCTCCCCCTTTTTCTACTGCAAAACAAAAAAGACTTTTTAATCAAGAATTTATTTATTTTTTATATCAGAAAGTAAAAGCTGTAAAAAGGATGAGAAACTGATTTACAAGATAAAACAATTAGCTCTGGGATATGTACATTAAGACTAATAAATTTCACATCATATTTTAAGAAGTGGAGGAGGAATCCCAGATATATTAGACTATTCAAATTCTATTGAAATGTTCAATTAAGACCATCTTATGAAGGTAGGTTATGCAGTCACTAAAATTAAGATGTGAAAAACAGCATTAGAGTGCTATTTCTCTCAGAGACTATGCACTTAAATAATCCATCCCTTTTTCTACATCCAAGATGACATCTAAAATCTGGCTATTCCTTTAGTTGCTCTGGTCTTGTTAAAATTTTTGGTTGTGTAGGAGAAATGCGAGTGTATTACACAGTGAAAAATACTAAAATAATACACTGCATTCCCTTTTAACCCAAAATCACGGATGTCAATGATTCTTATTAAAACCTTTTTTCCTCTGCTATTAAAACCTTTTCCTCTGTGCAGACAGACAAAAATGCCTTTTAAGATTCAAACCAGTTTGTGCAAAACCATCTCGAACCCATCAATTTCCCAGTTGGTTCCTAAAAGAAGGTAAACATTCCCAAAGCTGTTCTGACCAGACGTGACTGGCAGATGCTTTTTGGGCATGAGGTCTCAAGATACAGCCCTGTCTCCATTCAGATTCAGAGCTTTAATAACACAAGGAGTTCAGTGCAGGATCAGGCAGTGAGGCAGTCATTTAATTTGATTTACAACAGAGTGCTAATATATGGTTTTGCTGGAAACACAGTCACTGTTTTCTCCAATTTTTCTGCTCTGTAGGTTTTACATCAAAGCATTCCTGCTTGTTTTGTTTCTGTATCTCCGTGCTACCAGTAGGAAGCTGCCCAGTTCTCCTGTTTTCTTTCAGCAGAATGGATTCATGGACTAGCATGACTGCCTCAGGTGCCTCAACCACCATCCTTCTAAAAGATTTATGGCAAACACATTGCATCTCAAGATATAAATCTACCAAATGGCTATTAGACATACTTTGCTGTCCACGGCCACATGATTTAAAGCAAAACTGATAATAGTATAGCTTGGTCTAGTGCTACTCGTACACCTGTCAGAATTGTGCTACATCGCTGCACATTTTGTCCAGACACCCCATTCTCATTTTGGGTGTGAATCAGATGATCCTTTAGTATTACTCTGTTCACAGTAACTTGTGATGCTAAACAGTCCTTTGTCATCCACACATAAATGGGTACCATCAAGATTAAGCTCTACTTACATTTCCTTCATTGATTTACATTCCTTTACTTTTTATTCTTTTAAGATTAAATTCTTCTAGGCATCCAGTTTGAGACATTGGACTAATTAAGAAGAGGAAATCCAGCAAGGATGTGAGTTTGGCCAAAGACTTTTCTGTTTTTAAAAAGCCCCTGTTATGTATCTTTCAAAGAAAATTCATGTTACAAAAAGCATAAAACCTCACACTCTCTTTGCTCTCGGGAAGTTAATACAAAGTAGACCACCTCTAAAAATAATCTCCCACTCAAGAAGTGTCAAGGTGACAAGGGGAGAGAGACAGAGAGAGAGAGAGAGATGGGTTATTGTGAGTACTAAATAACACAGGTTGGTTCTGTAAGCCATGAAGGGAAGGACAAGCTAAAATTAAATGACCTTTGGTAGGGATACCTCACCTACAACAGCAAGTCGTTATCTGATCTTCCTAATTCTCCTCCTCCACTGCTGCAGGTCATGGTCCAACAGAAGCTGCTATTCCTGCTAGGATGGGTGCAGGGCAGACAGAGCCCTTGTATTCCCCCTGGATGAACTGCCAGGAAGGGCAGCCTGGGGTCATTGGAGGTAATACCCCTTAAGAGGAGGCATGTCCCCTGCTGAACTTGCTGTGGCTTTCAGAAGAGCAAGGGGAGTTCTAGCTGTTGTACAACCATTGCCTCCACAATACAAACTGAGCCTTGGTTTGTTGCAATAAAGCTTCTGTTAGAACACAAATCTATAAATATCTAACAGCGAAGATCAAAATGGCCAACTTTGGTCACAGCTATTGATCAGAGTGAGAAAAGCAAAATGGAACCACAGACCTACTCTGAAAAAAACTCAAGAGGCATGCTTTCCACACAACAGGTGAAAATAAAAATAATCTTTGTTGTGACTTTCCAGCCATAGCACAGTTTCTGGAATGACTGTTAGCTTCAGACAAGCTCTAACTGTCCCAGACTATCCAGATGTTATTAGAATAAAGCACAGAGCCATATCTTGTTTTTTTATGTGTAGCAATGATTCTGTGCTGAATTCAAACACAGATCACATGTTGAGTTTCTTAAAATCACTGAGTTAGCAAGAAAGTTGAGCCATTAAGCAAGATCTTCTACCAAACATGCCTGTCCCAGAAAGGGTCACAGAATTTGTGACATTGAGATGCTTTGAGAGGAGATACAGAGTTGGACTGAATGGTAACTGTACGTCCCTTCCCACTGAACTACTTCTATTCTGTTCTGTTCTGTTCTATTCTATTCTATTCTATTCTATTCTATTCTATTCTATTCTATTCTATTCTATTCTAATAATGAAATAAGCATATGTATATAGATGTGTCTGTATCTCTTTCCCCTTCTACTACTGAGCTGTGGGTGCTATAAAAAGGTTCATCTTCTTTTCCTAGAAGTAGTCCAAGCTTCATATACTGGGGAAGAAAAACAAGAGGTAAAAGCTAACAGACTCACTGAGGGCCTGCTTTTCTAATGCTGCATTTGATTAATTACGTGATTTATTTTCAATGACTGGTTCAATCAATCCTGATCAAATTAACAAAGACAATGATCAGAAATATCAGACTAAAACACAATACAAATTATTTGGTTCCAAGGGATCCAATCAAAAGAAACAGGATTAAATTAACCAGTGATCGGATTAAGGAGAAGTTGCTGTATAAAGTCAGAAATGTATTAGTACTTCAGGCCATTTGCTGTGTCTGTAGGTTGCCATTTCCCTCTTTTCCTAGTGTTCTCAATACACTTTAAACAAAATTGAGTTTTCTAGGTATTACAAGGGTAATGTGGAAGAAACAATAATACTATTATCAATAATAATAATAATAAAAATATTAGTAAGAATAATGCTATTACTATTATTTCACAATACCACAGTATGTGGGGCTCTGCCACAGTAGGGATCCTCTAAAGAAAAAATACACCCCTATACACCCTCCTTTCCCAGGAATCTGTACCTCAAGGAATTTCCAGTCTATGTGCACTACTCAGAGATCAAAAGGTGACAGAGTATCAGGATACAATCAAAAAGAGAGAAAAACCCATTTAATTCTACAACGTTAGTAAAGCACAAAGATGAAAAAGCTACTGTTCAACAAGGAGTGTTAATGAAAGTTGCCAGTGATACAGCTGAAAATGTACTTCTTTCCTAAAAATGAAAATAAATACAAGTATCACAGGAAAAGTACTTCTATTTGCTGTGTACTAAGCTAAACCTCGAGTAGCTGACAAGGTCCTACAGCACTGAACAGAGATTTACCATCAAATGCCTCGGGCTCACACTGGTTCAACTGGACCCGTCAGTGACCAGCTGCAAAGGGACTTTGTATCCCATGTGAGACAAAAGAATGGGGACATCAGGATCCAGCTCATTTGGAAGTAATTTGGAAAATACAGATGCTGAGTTAGACTGAAACCAAACTCAATTCCTGCCCTCATTTTCTGCTAAGAGACTCATTTAAAAGATAAATGAGGGATATGGAGAGGTACTCCCTAAGGACTGTTAATAAAGCTACTTTAGAATGCTGGCACACTGTTCTGCTTGTGAATCCTGGCCCCACATGCTCCATGGGATGAGGAAGGACACTGGACTGGCTGTGCTGCTCACATGGCAGCAGTCCTCAGCAGCACAGACAGAAGAAACCTACACTGCCACTGATCCCACTGTGCACATTAGGGGCCAAAGCAGAGGGTTCACCCAGCTTTCAAAAACAAGAAAAGGAGCTGCTGTAGTCTGAACAAAAGGCAAAGCATGTGTAAACAGGTCAGATCCAAATCAGCAAATCCAAATCTTTGTCTCTTACAAAAGTGTTCAGGAACTGTATGGGAGGACTCCTTCAGTATCACTTGGTACAGTGCCACTTCCAACTCTAAGTATGTTCTCTTGGTAACTGCCAGCAGACATCACGCCCATCCTGTCACCTGACAGGACTTTTGGCATTTGTGATAGCCCCAGGGCTTCCCTTGCATGCAGGGAACAGACCAAGTTAAGTGTTATGGTAGCTGATCTCTGGAGTGTGAGATGGTCTTTGTCCCAAATGAAACCACAGGAGACATGAGACAATAAAGGCTGGTCAGCAAGGTAGATGTTCACCCATGGGATTTGGTTTGTATGGCCATGACCATGTGTCCTTTCCTTGCAGCTCACTGTTGCCCCAGGGGTATTTATGCTGAAGGACTGTCCTTGCAAGACTGAACATTAGATGAGCTGCTTTACTTACTGAGCTTGAGAAAGCATTTAGAGAAACATCCATCTCTCCCTTCCCACAACTTAGACACTTAATATTTTGTCTTTGTTTTCAGCTATGACAGTGAGTAAATTTTAAAGTATCAGCTCTTCTCAGCCAAAAGACATTTGGCACTATGATTAAGAATGTATTATTTTGTCTCTTCTGCCCCCTTAAAAAGTAACTTATTTGTATGTACGGGCTTCTTCTCATGCTGTGCATTGATACATTCTTTTTTCAATCTCATTGCAATTTTTTTCAAGAGTATTCTCAGTTACATTTTCTTACTTTATTTTCCTCATGTCTCTATCTCTCTCTTCACCCTTTCTATCACTCTCTCTCCTAAGTGAAATGAGTACCCAATTATACTCTTGTTAGAACTGAACTTTCAAATCCATCATGTGCTAGTGGGCTCAAAATTAGGCAAATAAATTCCCTCAACCCTAAAAATTAAATTGAGTCTTTGCATATGTTCTTTTAAGAGCACAAAGATGTCAAGTATTCACCCAGCTGTCACAAAATATGATAAGCAGGCTCTTTGAATTCATATAGATTTTCTAAATCATTTGTCAGATTTAACAGAAATGCTAATGGATCCAAAAGTAAATTCTAATCTATCCTAAATATCTGGTTATTATTTGTATTACAGAAGGACTTGGAATTAGCAGTTGAGGATGAGGGCACAATCTCTATGCATTTCACATACAATGATCATTTGGATGATGTGCAGGTATTATTTTGCACTTTCTCAAGTTGTATCTCATTATTTTAACCAACAGCCTCCTCTTAGCCATATTCAATTTCATTTAAGAACAAAAGTACCAGCAGCTTGTTAGTATCACTACCTAATGTGCTGGCTGTTGAAACTCGGGTCTTACATTTGGTAAAGCCAGCAACTGTCTCCCAAAGGCAGAGTTTGAAGGAAAAAAGCTGTCATGTAGGTCAGGCTTTGCTCATGTCTCATTGTGGTCAAAGCTCATGATGGACAGGGAGCAGAGCCTGACCAGCCTCAGCAGAAGGATGGGCACAAAGCTGCTGATGCCAGTGGGTTGGGCATTCCACAGTGCACCTGTACCTGGTCTGTGTGGGGCCAGCACTTCCCAGACGTGTAGGACCTGCTGTCCTGGCACTGAACACCTGTACAAGGCTTCTCCAGGGGCCAAGCCAACACTCAGGGAATCTGTCATGGGGTCAATGTGTCCTGGGACTTGTTCTCTACGTATGCCCTGGCTGCTTGTCCAAAAACCTATTAGGGCACTGTTTTAAGCAGGAGGGCAGCAGATCCTGGCTGTCAGTGATAATCCACTGCCAAAATCAATATGGTTGGCAAGCTTGCTTCACAGATATTTACGATCAAAGAGCACATTTCCCAAGAATGTGTTGTCGGTCCCACTGTCCTGGCCCAGTTTCAACTCCAGTAATTACATTTCTGCCTGCCTAATATTCCCCTCTTGCTTTGAGCAGATGCAGGATCCTTCTCATCCAGTCCCACACTGTTTCACTGCATCATGGCCACACTGAGCACTGAGCTGGACATGTAGAAACAGCTTTCCCTGCTCACATTTTATACAGCAGCTGCTGCCTAAAAAGCTTTCTGATTCTTAAAGAGGTGAAGAGTGTAAGATACTCTTGTTGCTGTTATTTAAAAGTTATTTATTTGCCTCTGGAACTAGTCATCTAGAGACATATTTTAATTTCCTTCTCTTTCATGAGTAAATCTGTACATTGAAATTATTTATCAAAGGTTGAACTAGGTAGGTCTCAGATTTTTGTTTGTTTGTTTTTGTTTTTTTTTTTGTTTTGTTTTGTTTTGTTTCACTAATAAAAGTAAAATAGCTATAAAATGTGAGTATCTACAGCTTTTCAATACCAAGCCTGAGGGAGTTCAAGCCCTTTCAGAACTAGCCAGGAGAGCTAACTCCACCAGCAAACTAAAAACCTGCCTTTCTCAGTGGAATAAAATTCCTGTTTACAGCTGTACAGGGCATAAAACGGGAGGTTTTAAACTTGTGACATTTCCATGTCTGGAAAAGCTGTCACACACTCAGCACAGCATCTTACCTCGAGCTGTAAGCCCAGGGACATCAGTAGCATTATCTGAACTGGAAGAGTACCAGAGGGAAAGAATGGTGTATCTAAAAACCCTCCCAAATGCTTCCTGTATTCAGAAAACAGGCATTTCCCCAATGGGAAGAGAGCTCCATTTCTAGCTGTATGTGCTTGCTTCTCAAAAACATCTTGGTAGTGCTCAACTGACCAGCTCCTGCCCATTGGAATTTTTCTTGGGGAAGATCTCTGAATGCACAAGGTGAGAGAAAGCACTGGGGTTTGACGTTTTAAAAAAATATTTTAAAGACTAAGCAACTGCTGGAAGCTGCTCTGAACCAGAAACTGGTCAGATCAATGCTGTTAACACAGTTCTGTGGGCAAAGGAAGGTGTGCTCCATAAAAGCCATCATCAGTTGCCTTCGTCTGCATTCCCTGCACTCCTCTGCCTTCCCAAAGGGACCATTTGGAGTGTTTAAACTGCAGTTAAACCTGCAGTTTTAAATAGACACCCGTAAGTATATTTTGCATTACAATGTAAAAAAGAATGCCAAACAAAACAAGCCCAGCAAAAATAAAAACCAAAAAGTATGCATCTGAGAAAGACTAATAAAGTATGAGTGCATGAATGTATTCTGGAGCATTTGCATGTGTCAGAGGGAGTGGAAAGGAGGTGAGCAGATATGAGAAAACAAGAGATGAAACACAAAGTGACAGAAAAAAAAGCACTGGTTTGGGAAAAAAAGAAGCAGGGAGGGAAAAGACTGTCTTGCAGAAAGGCAAAACCTCTACAACATGGGGGGAATTTTTTAACACTGAGCTTTAATCCAGTAACATCAATAGGGTTATTATAACTAACTTGGTAAGATTTAGGGGCAGCAGCTAAACAGTGTAATACAGGTAGCTAATTTTGGTGTCATGCCTACTTCTCTCTGTGGGCTGTGTTAGAAGCTGGAGTCTGGCAGCCCTGGATAACAAGTGGTCTAAATTACTCATCACTCTCCGGATGGAAGGAGCCATTGTAAACTCTCTGACTATGCCCCCGTGTGCACTGCAGCAGAACTAGAGGGAAAAAGGGGAAAAAAATGACAAAGAACATCATCCAGCTATATAACAAGCAGAAGAAAGAAATTCAGGAACTCTATGAAGAGAATGATGACCTAAACCAAAGAAGATGGGATACTGGAAGTTAAATTATCTGTGCAGAAAAACTGAATGCAAAAAGATTCAAAGGAAAATACAGTCTATGTAGCTGCAGCCTAGTGCATTTACAGGGAAAAAAAAAAAAAACAACTTCCTCCCTCTGCAAAAACCCCCAGACTAAACTAAAGGGAGTACATAGGAAGGAGGGATATTTTTTGTTTTGAAGTATCTAGTTCCTAATTTAATCTTAATCCAATCTGACATTTATCCTCATGGATAATTCAGTATATAATATATAAATTTAAGACAGAAAAAGAATCTATAAAAATAATAAAATAAGAGCTGCTTGCAAGGGCAGTATCAGCAAAAATTGCCCTTGGGTAAAAATAGTTCCTACTGCTTTGTGTCCCTTTCAGCTTCAGGCAATGTACCAAGATCCCAGGAACTACTTTTTTTCCCCTTGTGCAATCATTTGTGGCTCTCATCCAGCCTCTGATTATGCTAATTGTATTTGATGGAATTTGTATGTACTCTCCTTCGCTCTCCTCTCAGCTGAACATACACAAGATGCATTTTTAATTTTTAACTCTTCAAAAATAAATATATAACGCAACTTTCTCCCCAAGGTTGTGTAAAAGTCAACCTTATTACTACTTCTAAACAGCAAATATACAGCCTTTATTACTAGCAAAACAAATAACCCTCTCTATATTAATATGTTGCAACAAAGCTTTTAGTTAGTGTGAGAGGAATGTCATAATGCAAGAGTTTGCATAACACAGTCTGATCATGTCACCTAGACACAATTCCGTTTGCATTAAATTAAATCCACAATCATAAGAAGGACAACTTAAATATAAAGATACAGGCAAGTTGGCTAGATCAAGAGCCTACATCATTTTGAGAGACACTCAAAACTAGAGAGACGGTGAGCTGTTGTAAAACCATTCCCAAGGGTTAGCAATAAAGTCCAGGACTTAAATTCCTGAATAAATTACTATTTTTTTTTTCATTTTTCCCTTTAAAAAGCATTCTTTACCAAGTTGCTAAACATCAAAACCCACTGGATCTTGCCAAGACAAAATCAGATGACCTTAATGGCCTCAGTCGTAGCTCCTTGAGTGTCTTCAAGGTGCCCAAATGCAGCAGTGACTGGGTTATTTCATACTTCATGGAGATCCTCTGAACCTCTAAATTATTCTTTCATTTTTCTAACTGGAAGCTAAAGAAAAATGTAATTGCAAGAGTAAAGGACTTCCATCTTCTTCTAAATCAAAACAGGACTGGCTTTCCATCCTTTATTTCAGTGAATTTTAGTGTAAAATGCCCAGTGGGCCACCCTGTGCAACACAGCTCCACAGCTAAAGCCTCCCACTGCCTGAGTCCCTCCTCGGGGACAGGACACTCACCTCCCAGAACAGCTCAGTGGGACCATGCAGGCTGACCCCCACAGCTGGCCATGCCTCCCAGGGCCACACTTCAGGGGTAGTCAGGGGTCTTTAATAACACTGCAGGGATTTCCAAAACTGCTGAGGCAGACAGGGGTCCTGATTTCTGCCCAAGTCCAGGGAGATGGAGTTAGGGTGGCCAAACCCGAAGCTTGAAAATCCAGAGGCACCTGAAGTTCTTTGAAAGCCAGACTTGGAGAGCTTGTCACCTCCAAAAATGGGACATGGGTGCATTGGAATGTCAGCAGAAATGAGGCAGGGGATGCAAGCTGGACAGGGGGCTTGGGCACATTCCCTTTTGCCTCCCAGCCCCAATATCTGTGTATGCCCACTAGATTTGGTGTTGATGTCTGAATAAAGCAGTGGTCAGCCATCACCCTACTCATACTAGAGCTTTGACCAGATATTTTTGTTATTGTCCAGGCACCTGATGTGCCTGTGCACATTACTGGTGTAAATATTAGTTCTGGAGGCTGTGTCCCCAGCCACCCACAGTTATGGACCCTCACAGGAGTAGTCAGCCCTTCTGAGATGGGCTCCTTGAGCTGTTTGATAGGAGTGAGAGCTCTCTGCATGTCAGAATCTGCCATGTGAATGTATCTGTGGTGGAACTGGCTCTTTTCCTAAGCCTGTTTCTTTATTCTCTACCCTTATATAATGAACTGACTGCCAACCACTTCTCTTGCAAGGGTGGCTGCACTTCACTGGTAAAATGTATATCATTTATTTGGAGATCAGTCTAAAAGTAACTCTATTAAACAAAAAAGAAAAAAAAGAAAAAAGAAAAAAGAGATTCTTCAGAACCCTTGCCATCCCTGGCTTACTCTTAGAACACGTTATCACAGGAGCTAAAAAACATAAATCACCCAAAATAACAGAAACACTTCTCTCTACCTCATGTCTGCTACTACCTTAAGCCTTGTGATTCTTCAGGCACAGTTGTTATATACATGCAAATTTTAATTAAGGGAAAACTTGGCTGAATACTAGATAAAATTATTTGTTGTATCATACATTTGAAGAGCAATGCATCATTCTAATAGATTATTCAATGGATATTTGCAAACTTCTATAGAAGTGTTTAGCTAATGCAAAAAAGAAAGATTAATTGAATAATTTATTTGATGGACAACAGCATTATTCATTAAATACATTATTCAACCAGTAGTATTCAACCAGTTCTGATTAATTAAAATGAGAGAGACAATTGCTTTCAAGTACAACTCATTCAGATCTCAGTTTTGGCTCCATTAAAAAAAGGGCTTTGCAGAGCAGTGTCTCAGTGAGAGTGTAGATGGTGCAGATATTCTTTGTGCTAAAGGAGCCATGTCCTGATTCACAGTGTCCTTGACCAAATGTATCTGCATGACTGTGGTAGGATTTGCACCTCTTAATGAATTGCCTGCCTATACTGGGGCTAGATTTGAGCATTCTCAGCTGAGGAGGTATTTTAGCACATGGAATAGATTAAATGAGACTATTTAATTTGCAACTTGCAGAGCAGGTCCAACTTGCTAACTGCTCCCACTATGCTCTTCTTGGGAACTTTCAGTACCTGGTTTCCCAAGTGTTTTGCAAACACACTTCTATCCCGTGACTAGGACCAGCAATTCCTGATCAAGGCCCAGCAGTGTCCTTACCCAGCCTGGGACATGCCCTGCCTATGTCCCATCGTGCTGCAGGACCACAGAGCATTCCAAGCATCACCTACCCAAGCTGCCATGTGACCAGGCATGTCCCCAGCACAGCCCATGCTGCTTTGCCCTGCCAACAGGGCACCACTGAGACAAGCCAGTGAAACCACCTGTGCTTCAGACACATCAGCTTCTTCTGCTACATCAGCACAAGCATTTTAGCAATTTTTATTCAGTGAGGAACAATGAAGAACATCAGGCCTTAAGAGCAAAAGGCTGACAACAGACGAGTCCACCACATTGAGGGAAAAGGCAAACATCATATCTTAAGTCCCAAATAATTACCTCCTAGCAGCACACAGAAGTGGAGAAATTCCATTCCCCACAGATGGGAAAACCACCATCTGAATAAAACCAGCTTCATGATCGTGACAGAAGGCACATTTAACATAGCCTGCACATGACAAGGAATATATATCGTGCTAGGACTTTATAGACATAATAAACCCTAGTTAAGTGCCCACCAAATATACCCTGGAGAAGGCAGCCATAAAAAATGGCAAATAAAGACCCTCTTAAAGTTTAGTAAGCATCTAAAAATATTTTACTATTTAACCAAGTATCTCCCCTATTACGGGGGGGTTCTAGGATAATTTTCAAGGAACAAGGCTCAAAACAGAACAAAAAGAGTTTGGATCACACTGACTAAGTATTAACTGAAACAAGTTTGCTAGCTTAATTTACTCTACTATTTTAAGCAGAATTTCTTTTAATGATTCAAGACACATTTCCACTCTAATCCCCTACTCCCATTTGGAAGGAAACAGATGAATGTGATGAAATGCAATGAAGATGATAAATTCATGCCACTCGAAAAGTGGCAAATGACATTTACTGGTCTCTCAGTTCCCATTTCATGATTGATATGGAACTATAAACAAGAAAATAAGTACTGTTAAAAATCTTTCTATACAGTGGCAAGTAGGGTTTTAATGGTGGCTTGCCTGTGCTTATTAACAAGCCATGGCAGTTGCTGCACACTGATCACTAACTGCGTGAGAGCTCAGCCTACTGTGGAAGTCCTGAGTCTATGTACTTTCAATTTTAGAGCATAACCATCATACGCTCCACAAGCCAATGAGATTTCTAATAATACAAACCAATGATGTGTTAAATTGAGACACTTCTAGCTTGAATGCCAAAAACTTCACTATGATTTAAAGGATCTGCGCTTACCTTTCTCTATCAATTTACTGTTAATTTGCTACCACTGGAGCAATTTATAAAAAGGAAAAAAAAAGGTAATATTTTATTTAATTTCTAATACCAATCCTGGTCACTTCCAATACACACTCAAATGCCATTTATTGTACAAAATGCAATATAGTCATTCAAGAGGAATAAGAGATGCAATGAGAAGTGTTGGGGGGGAGCAGGCAAAAAGAAATCACTCTGCAAAATGTCTGCATTTAGAAATAGGTGGCAATTCTCACTGTTCCCCTTAGAAGAGGCAGAGGCATTAACAGAAGTTTAGGTCATAAATGTTTGGCTGTTTCAATTATACCAAGCATTCTATATTTTGTTTATTATTTATTACACACTTTTACTGCTGTGCTGGTTCTCATCAAATTGTAGCTTCAGAGATAATCTGTATCAAACAACATATCAATGGCCTATGAAAATGTGGGGTTTTCTATATGTGCCTTCCACCTTATTTGACCTCAACTTTAAAGATAGAACCTAACCATTTATTTATCATTCTGTTTGTACTTTATAACAAAATCAGACATACAACAGGTTTTTTCTCCCCCAAGGATCTTGTTCCCACTTTCTACTCGGACACTAAGATATATTGTAATGACCATGCATGAATCACATTGACGTCATGCAGACTAGTCCGTGGAATAATTATGAAAATACTGCTCAATTTCTGTCTCCAGGGGCTCTCTAACAGTCCCTTAAAATCTTTGCCACATCTTTACACAGGCAGATAGTGGTAAGATGAGGGGGAATGGCTTTAAACTGAAAGTAGAGAGATTTAGATTAGATATTAGGAAGAAATTCTTCCCTCTGAGGATGGTGAGACATTGGAACAGGCTGCCCAGAGAAGCTGTGGCTGCCCCATCCCTGGAAGTGTTCCAAGGCCAGGTTGGATGGGGTTTTGAGCAACTTGCTCATCTAGTAGAAGGTGTCCCTGCCCACAGTAGGGAGGTTGGAACTAGATGTTCTTTAAGGTCCCTTCCACCCCAACCCATTCTATGATTCTATGATCTTTTCCCTCTCCGGTTGGCTTTTGGAGTAAATAAAAGGTCACAGCTTCAAAAAGAATGGAAACTGGTCAGGGTGAATTCAGGCACTCTTAATACAGAACATTTAAAGCTGGCTTTGCCATTAAACCGTTGTTTGGCCAGGTGAAATGTGGCCTTCAGCAAAGCAGGACACACTGAAACCACAGTAATCCTCTGTGCAGCAGCTGCACTGCAGAGTAATTCCAGAAATTTCAAGCTTTGCTACTAGACAACAGCAGAGCATAGCTCAGGTCAAACTGATCCCTAGTAGAAACCTAGTGAATGCAGCAGCTCTACCAAGTATAGATCTGACCCTCGAGGTTCAGGTACAAGGTTAGAAATTGATAAGGTAATTGTCCAACATCAGAGCCTGCAGTAAAAACAGTTGCAACAATTAAATGTTAACTTTTTATATCGAAGGACAGCAGGAAAGATACCTCACCCATCAGCATCGCCTCCTGCCCTCCAGCTGGCTCGGTATCATCACACTCAGACTACCTTGTTATGTGCCAAATTCAGTGCACAGTGGAGAGAAAGGGCAACCAAAGATCTCAGACCTCATTTGTGAGTAGAAGGCTCTAAGCACTCAGGCTGCCTTATGGACATGGCACTTAATAAGCTACCCTGGAATGCTGCTCCACGTGTCCTTGGTTCAACACCCATCCCCTGCACTGCTGGGAAGTCCTTTAGAGCAGCACAATTTACTGCAAGAAGGTATCTGCAGGCACTGTGGCCCTGGACACAAAAGAGCAGAAGAGACTTTAAAATAGATCTTGCTCTGCCCCAAAGTCAGTGTTAAGCGTTTTACATGGAAATGAGGAGCTGGACTACTGGAGGTGTTCTTAAATATAATTTTTGTTTCGTGGTTTATAAAATCATAACACAATTTAAGATGGAAGGATCAAGGCTGTTTGGTCCAACTCCTTCTCAAAGCAGGGCCAGCCTCAAAGACAGATCAGGTTTCTCAGGGCTTTGCCCAGTGGAGTCTGGAATACCTCCCAGGATGGAGATACTACACCTTCTTTAGGCAGCCTGCTCCAGTATTTGACCACTTTATTTTAAGTATCTAATTGAAATTCCCCTTGCTTTGGCTTGTGACTGTTGCCTCTTCTCCTTTTGCTGTGCTCCTCTGAGAAGAGTCTGCCTCTGCCAGACTCCTGAGGAGCTCCCAAGAACCAGTCACCAACTTCATGCCATAATCACAACCACTCAAGACTTGTACTCCAGTTAATTTTTCACCCACCTTACAATATACCTACCCAAAGTCTGGAAAAAACAGCCCCAATTTGCATACAAGGGTACTATGGGAGACTGTCAAAAGCCTTGCTTAGGTCACAGTGAGTGTCACTGCTCTTTCCTTGTCTGGTCCAGTGTTCTACTATGGACACTAATTTAGTTCTCCAAACCCTGGCATTAGGAATGGAACCAGGCAGACCTGAGAGCAGACCTTCCTCAGATGTAGTGCCAGGTGCTCTACTACTCATGTCCTTGTGAGAGTTTCTTGGGAAAATCTGAGATTAGTCTGGGCTTGATGAGCTCCCTGATTTCTAAGAATGCAACACCATAAACAGAGACAAAACTACTGGTGTTTATATCTAAGAAAAAGTACTGTTTACCTGCTGCCTGCTGAACAGAAATAAGCACTATGGGACAAAAACCTTTCAGCAAATCACTTGAGTTTGAGGTAATTTGGTGAAAACCCTGTATCACTTGGTCACATCTATGCCATGGGAAATATGGGCACTAAGGCATAAACATCTCTTACGTTTTTTATCCCTACTGTGCCATTCCTTTGGCACTGCTAAGGTACAACCTCTGTGGTACTCTGGGGGAAAGCAGGGCCAGGACTGAGTAGGGGAAATCATAACAGGAAAAAAATGCATAACAGGCTCTTTAAAACAAGCTCATTTATGGCTGTGAACGACAGGGATGAGTTTAGGTGACCTTACTTGATCTTTCATGAGTTTTGGATGCTCCACAGTCCAACTGAAGGCTCCCCTACTCCTTTCAAGAGGAGACACCTTTTGGTTTCCAATGCTGTTTGCCACTGTGCTTCTGCACACACTTCTGTATTTATACATACAAGTGTACCCTGATAAGCTACACTTTCCCACAGCAGATATTCCTTTTTTGTCACTTACAAATTTGCAACTACCTAAGCATTAATTCCTGACCAGTTTCTCAGTATTAAACACAACAGTTATGCTGTTGGTATTGCTTTTTCCAACTGCCAAACTTTTCTCTGGAAACAAAAGGATTTAGAGACATAAATAATAGTCACTGGCTGCAAAGTCTTAACTGTACCTAATATTTTCTTACTTGCCCTTTTTTAAAAGTTTTTATTGAACACCAACAAATGACTTCTTACAGGCAGGGAGGTGATGCTGATTGCCTACTGTAAACTTTGATTCAACAAGTTAAACTGCATGCTCTGCCTCTAGCTAAATGGTGAGATTTTTTCACAAGCTTCAGCATTCCAAATGCCAATGTTTGTGTTTTGACACACATTCTGACAGATGAAAGTTCAGTCACAGAAGAATATACTTCTAAATGGTTTTAGTTAGGTTATAAGCCACAAGATTTGCTACTAAGAAGTTTCTCTACTATAAAAATAATACCAATAAAAATGGTGAGAAACAAACTGTTGGTTGCAATACAATTCAACATTTCTTTCATTTTTTTTTTTAACTTAAAAGTTCTTTTCATTTGGAATGAAATTTTCATCCATCACACATCCCCCTAAAGCCATACAATCATTAAGGTTGGAAAAGACGTGCAAGATCGAGTCCAACAGTTAACCCAGCTGTGTTTACCACTAAACCACATTCCCAAGTGCCACACTGAAGCACTTTTTGAACATTCCCAGGGACGGTGATTTCACCACTTCCACAGGCAGCCTATCCCAATCCCTGGCCATGCTTTAAGTGAGTATTTTTTTTTCCTAATACCCAATCTTAATCTTCTCTGGTACAATTTGAGGCCATTTCTTCTCATCCTGTCACTTCTTACCTGGGGGAGGAGACCGACCCACACCTGGCCATGACCTTTTAGGGAGTTGTAGATAAGGTCCCCCTGAGCTTCCTTTTCTCCAGAATTTCAAAGCAACTTTGAAATAAGACCATGCACATATATCAATGGAAAAATAAATCTCAACATTTTTTAGAAGAGGTAAGAAAAGTCCTTATTTCCAATGTCTTTTTGTGTGTTATCTTTTTTTTTTTTTTACCCCCTCTAAAGAAAGCTATGGAGGAACATGGGTGTCTTGCTCAGCAGTGATGACTGTGATGCAGAAAGAGAAAATATCCAGCACTTCAGCAGAAATACCCTAGGATGTTTCTTTGAATGCCTTTCACACCTCTTCCATTGAATACTTTTCATCCCATTTAAAACAGTAAGCTGCCTTATAGTAGGTCCTGCTCCCTGCAGACAACCAACCAGTTGCCCGCCCTGCCATCCCTCCACTCTTCCAGAAAACGATCTGGAGCTAAAAATTATCTTGTTTTCTCATAGAGGTGAGAAAGTTTCAGATATGTGACAAGTTCATAAACACCTTTAAGCTAGCTTTGAAGTAACCAGTCCTTACTAAACTTGTCTGTTCTAGAAGGTAAAAGCAAAAGCCAACACCAGCTCTGCATCTATTGAACTACATAAATTCTTTTAATCTTAATGATTGTAAATACAAACTATACACTGCCATCCCATCATCCTTTCCATCACCACTTACACCTCTCTAGATGCTGTTCTTACCTTGATATGTATCTCCTGAGCTCTTTTCTCCTTCCTTGTCTTTAATATCAGTGTCCATTGACTGAAAAATTTCAGAACATTAGGCGCAATGCTATTGTTTGGACACTTTGCTTGAGTACTTTCTTGTCACTCACCATCTCTTGCTTTTTATTGTGCATAAAACACATTTTCACTTGGCTCAAGGCAGAACTGCACTGACAACCACTGAGACAACTGAGCATTACTGGAAGCCATGGACCCAGGTTGTGTCTGCTCACTGACACTGTCTAATGGCAAACATGCCACCTGCTCTTACTAAAGAAATACATTTACAAGCTTTAGTCTCCACCCACAGCTTTTGCCATTAGACTGTTTTTTTCTACCACAGGCACTCAATTGCAGCATCACTGTCATTTTCCAAAATGCAAGCTCTCAAAATGTTAGCTCCTGTTAAATTCTAGAAATGGTCTAAACAATAGCTGTGTTTGTAGAAGTTAGTCTTCATTTATGGATCCTGAAAAAGGATATGTAGACTTACAGCTGTCTGAAGTGAAAAAATCAAAACCCTGAAACAAACACATCTGTGAATTCTCATTAGAGCCCTAAGAAGTGAAAAAGACTAAGGTGTTGGCACATTTGAGGTCAGAGCAGGCACAAAGAGAACACCCCGTGAACACAAGGGCTGTTCAGGCTCGGCAGAAGAACCCCAGTACTGAAGAAGCTGAATGAGTTTTAATATGAGCAGCTAAAGACTTCCTGCACTGAGCCTGGCTATGTCTTCCTAAGCTGGAAAGACAGAAGGGCAGGCAGTTTATGCAGTGTGCACCCAAAGACGTATTCAATGTCTCAAATTCTTCCCCACAGCCATTTAAATGACTCCAAGGGAGCTATTTTGCCAGAAGTATTACGAGAGTATTTTTATTTCGATAAAATGGCTACCTTGCCAGAATTAATTCCAACAGATGTTTCAGCAATTATAAAATCACTTAACTAATTATCTCAAATACCTTTTTGGCCATCTCCACTATGATAAACACCTCAAACTAAATTATACTGAATAAACTGCAGTGGGATTGTACAAAACCTTGGCTTTGGGAGAGACAGGATGAAGCTAGTGCTTGGCACTTAATGCCATCAGCATAACAATTCAGCTAAAGTATATATAATTTTGTTGCTGACCTTACATTATTATATAATTAAGGTAATTTAAGTAATTACTTGCTAAAAAGACTAATTTTGTTCATCAACTTAAAGACTCTCAAAGCACAGCAATATGACGGAATTAGATTCCAATACAGCAATTTGGGAAGAATTAGAACCTCCAGTGAATAAAGTGAAATGGGAGTAAGCAGTAAAAGGGAAGAAAGGACAATAAAAGTTCAGGAAACTTGGTTACTACTCTGTGTTTTGACACAGACATCCCTTGAAACTCCCAAGTACTCTAAACATAGCAAAAATTTTCTTGTCACATATAAAATATCCACTGTGAGACTTGAAACTGTAAACTTAAATTTAATAAGGTGCTAAAATTCTCCCAAGCCAGACAAGCAAAAATCTTTCCTAAGGGATGTCTATAATCAGAGTGATTCTGTGACTCTACTGAAGACAACTTTGTCTCTCCCCTCCAAAATATGATTATCCTAGAAGATGCCAACAAATTAACTCTTTAATTGAGTACACTGAGAATGCAGCTACCTCAGTTATTTCAAGACATAAGCTCATCCATAAAAATATCCCACCTAATTCCTGCACAACAATGTAATTGTAAACCGCACAGTTTTTCCTCTGAAGAAATGTCTTATTATAAATGATGTTATAAATGAAACACTGGTGTCTTCTGCACACTTACCACGAGTTAAGAAAATGTCAAAAGAATGCTACATTTGAGAAACTTCAAGTGAATTTTTCTGGATTACTGTCAATTCATTATCTCTTTTAAAAGTGACAACCTCCTTGTGTTCAGACTCTTCTTTAACTTTTTTCTTTCTCTAAACTTTGTAAAAAAAAGCCCAACCCTGTAACAGAAAGTAATTTATGCAGCTTTAAACTTTGCTTGGCTTAACCTTGATGCTATTTTGAACTGGATGATAACAAGTACCTGCTTTTATGACAGGACGAAGATTCTGTTACAAGTAATCAATATTTTGTTTGTTTAATAACTAAGGGATTGCTTGAGTATATAACTGAGGAGTTAAATATTTGTCAGGGCTATGAAACAGGTTAATTAAAATTTTAAGTTACACGAACCCTACAGAAGGATTTAATAGAAGAAGCTACACTTGAAGAGACTATTTTAGTACTTCAAGCAAGTGTGCCATGCTAATAATATAAAGTTTCAAAGTACTTTATCTATAAAGCCAGGAGACTTTGATATATACAATCTATATATTTAATACAAGTGAGAGAACTTTCAAGCACTCTTAAGAATGTCAAGCTTAAGAATTTATGGGACTGCAATGATATTGCAAAGGATACAGTTTTTCAAAACAAAATTTCAAAGGCATTACAGAACCTGGTGAATAAGGAATGGAAACTACTGCCCAATTCAAATACATCACTGCAAGCAGAGAAACTCACCTCTGATCATATATTTAAGGTAGAAGGGACAAAAAGAGGATCTCAAACAGCCCCCAAAGTATCCAACTGCATTTCTGAAAACATTTCTGCCACCCGGACTTAGACCTGAAGAAATGACAGCACTTGTAGAGTTTTACCTGTAATTGATACTGGTTTTAGTTGAGCATTAAAATATTGTTGTAACTTGGGTTTTTTTAAAGGCTTCTTGCATTAACCCTCAAACAGCCAGATAATGTGAGCCAACAAGGGGAAGACAGAGTCTATGCAGGATCTAACTTGAATTTAAGATGCTTAATTTTTATTAAACTTTCTGTCTCAAGTAATTCTTTAAACAAACCGAAGGTTAAATGATATTGAGGTTTTAAGTGAAAACTTTCAGAGCTGCTTCATCAAGTAATAGAATTAAATCTTTCCTCTCATTACAAAGCTTCCTGGGATTTACTTTGTTCTCTCACAAACATTTTTAGTTTTGCTAGGTCAGAAAAAAGACCTTTTTAAATAGACTTGTCATTAGAACTAGCTGGATTATCTATGATCATTATCTGTGCTCCATTTTAGGATTTAATACCACTTTCCTCCACAATAAACGTAGGTATGATTTGCGTGGGTGATGCAGTTTGCATCTTTCCCAGGGAACAGCGGAGCAAATGAGGAGTTTGATTGCTTTTTTTTTTGACATGTTTTTTATATGAAGAAAGAAAAAAACCCCCAGATTTGTGATTAATAACTTTGTTTGCTTACTTCTGTCAGATTTTCCTCCAGGGCATAGTAAGAATCTTTACAGTATGACACTAAAAGTACTGTCATGTCCCTGAAATTGCATCGCATAAACAATTACATGTAATTCAGCTCATGGCTTCCTCAGAGGCTTCCTCAAAGGCTGCATTATTTGGTTTCTGACTCTAAAATATCTTCTTTGTCATATCTTCCAACACTAAAAATGGTAAGAGGAGACTTATCAAAGCATAGTGCTACCTTGCAATGGGAAAACCCTTTAATTCTTTAACATAGGGGACAAAGACTAAAGGGATCCAGTTGTTGGGAGCTGTAGAAGGATACATTCAGACAGGAAGTAAGATGTAGGTTTTGACATTAGTTAACCACTGGAACACACTGTCAAGGAACAAGAAGGATTGTCCATCATGAATTAGATTGAGAATGAATGATATTTTCAGGCCATGTTCTTTGTCCATCATTAAGTACGGGATTTGTTCCAGGATCACTGGATCAAACTCTATTGCCTTTCAGAAGGTAATCACAGGCATCACCAGTGGCCCCAAACTCTACAAATATATGGAGGAACTAAATCTCTTGTATTTTGGTTGAATTGGTTATCAGGAAATAAAATGTGTCACAGGCTACAGAGACAGTCAAAGATAAAAGGAAAACAACACACTACCAACAAACACCATTGCCTGGCATGGAAAGGGATCATCTCCAAGTGCTTTTTATTGGAAAAAATGGTAGATAATTTTGGCTTTGGACTAATAAAATACAGTGGAAAGTTGTGATAGGTCTGAGGAGTAAAAAGGCTGGAGAGCTGTCCTAAGCAAAGGAATACTGAGGGATGAACTTCTGATGTGGAAATAGTACCTTTTCCTTTGACCCTCAAATAATTTTTAACAATTTTAAAATTTATGTGAAACAGAACTTAGGTTATTTGGTTTTATTGTCTTCTTGTGAGGTAGGGTTGCTCAAATATTTCCTTCTTTACCAGTGCCATCACCTAAACAATATGTAAAGATCCTGTCTGAAAGATTCAGTCCTTTCATGCATGACTGAAGAAGTAGTTTGAGAAGTACAGCCAGGTCTTATCGGTCTGAGTTGCATGCCAGCCATCTAAATACTTGTGTCCAAGTAAATGATAGGCAGCAATAAAGAGAAAACAAAAAAAATTGTGTAAAACTTATGCAGTGCAGGTTTTCAATGTGAGCATTAATGTGCCCATCATTCTTCAGAATTGAGCCACTTCTCAAGAAAGTTCAAAAATAAAATATAGTAAGCAGGATGAAATATTTTCAGTCATGAAATATTTCCACTGCATCTTACAACCAGGGAATCCACTGGATGAAAAATGTATTTCCAGGAGTAAAATAAAATAATACGACAATGTGAGAAAATGATTGTTGTCAAGTGTTTACTCCTATCCCTGAGCATTGTAGGCTCCTGCTGTCCCTGGTGGGGATAAATTTGACAACCACTCTAACAAGTAATGTGAACAAAAGGTGTATCATATCCACCAGTATGAAGAAACTGTCTTAACTACATGCAGGCAAAATGTCTGCTGATGCTGATTTTTTCAGCTAATTCTGTGTTCTCCAACTGATACGCAACTTCTTTATTTCTGGAACTGTTAGCATCCTCTCTACAGCTTCAAGGCTATTTCTTGAAAATGTCCTTTTTATAATATTAGTCTAGGAAGACTGGCATGAAATAAAACCCTGACAAGAAATCAAAGAGTAAGTTATTTTCTAAAGGAGTTTCCCTTGAGATTCAGGTCAAAAGCCTACTTCCAGCCTTGAACACTTGGAAGACATGAAAGCAAGCTTTGTTTTAGAAGCTCAGATGTCTACACACAAAGATGATAATTGTTTTCTCTTTTTTTCTGTTTATTGCTTTTGAAGAAATTCAGTTCGAGACCTGGGATGCATCAAAGGAAAATGTGTATTTGGATGGGCTTTGTTTGATGGCAGGAGCTTTCCTTGTTAAGTCATCAAAACAGCCCGGAGTGAGAAGGTAGCAGAAGCTCTTCTGGAAAAAGAGTGCCAAGAATCACTGAGGACAATCACAGGCACAGAAACTCGACAGCTTTTATGTTCTCTCCTTTTATGTGCACACAGTTAGGGAGCTGGATGTCACATGTGTGAGGAGCCAAGGTGTCTGATCCAAAACTCATCAAGTCAATATAAACATGCCCTTTGACTTCAGATGATCTTGGGACAGGCTCTCAAGGATTTTACAAGTCTGACCTTTAACGACATCATTTGGATAATCTTCCATGTGGGGGTGGTGTCAAAAGCAGACCTGAGCTCTGTGCATTGGTTATGACTTTGATCAGTCAGGGATGGCTTTTCTTGCATTCTTTATTGCAGTGCAAAATCCTTTATGGGAATACCAGCATGTACTCACCTAAGGAAATTCTTACTGCAACAGTCTAGAACACTGACAATGTGTTTCTGTGTTACAGCAGACTCTCATGGCTTTTGCTCCATTACAGCCTATGGATATTGCCTATGGAGTAAACAGGGACATGCTGCCTATGACTTCACTGCCAGTATATAGGATTGGGCTATTCTGCTGATTCTCTTTAGTCTTATGTGCCTTAAAACATACATGCATTAAAACAAACAAACAAACAAACCCTCCAATTGAATAACCCAAACCACTAACTCACAGTTGCACCACAACATTTCTTTCTGTTGCATTCAAACCTAAGCCAGCTCAGCTTGTACCAGTTCACTTGAGGGACACGTAAAGAAAAGCTGCAGCCCATGGCCTGGACAGGAGCACTCTGTGCTGGGTTAAGAACTGGCTGGATGGTCAGCCCAGAGAGTGGTGGGGATGGTGCTGCATCCAGCTGGGGATCAGTCACAGTGGTGTCCCTCAGGGGTCTGTGCTGGGGCCAGTCCTGTTCAATATTTTTATTGATGACATGGATGAGTCTTCCATTAGTGAAATTGCAGACAACACTAACCTGGGAGTGTGTGTCAATCTGTTGGAAGGTAGGAGGGCTCAGTAGAGAGACCTGGAATGGTTGGATGGACGGGCAGAGTCCAATGGGATGAAGTCTAATGAGTCCAAGTGCCAAGTCCTGCACTTTGGCCACAATAACCCCCTGCAATGTTGTAGGCTGGGGTTGGTGTGGCTGGACAGTGCCCAGGCAGAAAGGGACCTGGGGGTACTGATGGACAGCAGGCTGGACATGAGCCAGCAGTGTGCCCTGGTGGCCAAGAAGGCCAATGGCTCCTGGCCTGGATCAAGAACAGTGTGGCCAGCAGGAGCAGGGAGGTCATTCTTCCCCTGTACCTGGCACTGGTGAGGTCACACCTTGAGTGCTGTGTCCAGTTCTGTCCCCTCAGTTTAGGAAGGACCTTGAGACATTTGAGTGTGTCCAGAGGAGGCAACAAGGCTGGTGAGGGGCTTGGAACACAAACCCTGTGAGGAAAGGCTGAGGGAGCTGGGGTTGTTCAGCCTGGGGAAAAGGAGACTCAGGGGTGACCTTATCACTCTCTACAACTCCCTGAAAGGTGGCTGTGCTCAGGTGGGGATTGGTCTCTTTCTCCAGGCAGCAACTGGCAGAACGAGAGGACACAGTTTTAAGCTGTGCCAAGGGAAAAAGAGATTGGATATTAGGAAAAAGTTTTTCACTGAAAGAGTGATCAAGTACTGGAATGGTCTGCCTGGGGAGGTGGTGGAGTCACCATCCCTGGATGTGTTTAAAGAAAGACTGGATGTGGCACTCAGTGCCATGGTTTAGTGGAGGTGTTAGGGCATGGGTTGGACTCGATGATCTTGAAGGTCTCTTCCAACCTGGTGATTCTCTGATCCTGTGACAAAGCAATGGTGTCCTGTGAGACTGTGCAGGCAGAAGGCCCAGGCTGGAGGTGTGCCTTCCCTGTGAAGCATTCATAGGCATGGTGTCACAGAGCTTTGTTTTTCACTCAACATTCTTATTTTTATTTTCTGATTTTGTTTTTGCTTTTGAGAGATAATCTCCATTATCGCATTAATTCCTGTTCAACGCTTTTTAATGCATGTATTATTTATCTTCGGAAGATCCTTTATCCTCTTGTGTGAATTCCAATTGTTATGGCTCATTTTAATTTCCTTTAAGGCCCTTGGCCACTTTTTCTGTTGGAGTATGGCTGGTTCCACTTAAT
Organism: Buphagus erythrorhynchus; assembly: GCA_013400855.1. Taxonomy (NCBI): domain Eukaryota; kingdom Metazoa; phylum Chordata; class Aves; order Passeriformes; family Sturnidae; genus Buphagus; species Buphagus erythrorhynchus. The sequence continues at coordinate 141,901 of VZTT01059363.1, read as the reverse complement.
AGAAGCTTTGTTATGCAGATACATGAAGCTTCTGTGCCCCACCTTTGAACTTCTGAATAAACAGCACCAATCCATCTGATATATTTTATACAGTCAAATACAAAAGAGAAGACAGAGCCTAAAGCATGGGCAAAGTTATACTTAACTCTGGCATGTACAAAAACCAAAACAATTTAATTTGGGATAGGTGTCAAGCAATTTAATCTTCAGTTTATTTTCCTTTTGTCCGGTTTGGATGTTGATCTGTACTGGTGGTGACATATATAAATTTATCACATGGCTATGTATTTGGCCCACATAAATCTTGTTATATTCTAAAACCTTCACCAGAGGCATATTATAAATAACAAAATTCTATAGCAAAGGAAGATTCTTCTCAAACTCAAGTCAGTCGCAGAGGATTTGATCTCAAGACTGCTTCTGACGAATGCTGATGTCTGAACATTAAATATTCAAGCAAATGGTAGTGTTTGACAATACCAGTTGTAATTCCAAGTGTTTTCTCCTGTGTAATTTCTTTTTTCACAGTTTATCATATCAAAACAGTTTGAAGAGAGAAAACAGCCATGACTTTTCCATTTAACCAAACCCTTGTCTCCTCTCATTTATTTGTTTCCTCTAATCATGACACAATAAAGTCAAATATTTGTGTAAAGGCCCTTCCTTTTGTTGCATGTAACATCGTTAAGGGACTGAATGAATGTCTGAATATAAATAATTAGAAAATATGAGAAAAATTAAATTGGGTAAAGGGCTCAAAGGCAGTCTAAAAAGCTGTATCCAAACTTCCATTTAGCTCCAATTACCCTGCTTTGGGCAGGGACACTTTCCACTAGATCAGGCTGCTCCAAGTTCCATCCATCCTGTCCACAAATGCTCCCAGGGATGGGGCATCCACAGCTTCTCTGGACACTGCCCTAAAGACAGTGGTGCACCAGAATAAACAGTGTTGTATTTGCTCAGGTTTTAAAAGTTACATGATTTGAAACACACATTTTTTACAGCCACGTGGCCTGCCTCTGCATGAGGAACCAGTCAGAAGGCAGATGTAATGCTGTGAAACATCTACTCCTTATCTAAATGTGCACAAGTTTGGAGCCTACATTAATGCTCTCCAAATTGACATCTAAAATATTTTCATAGATGCCCCAAACCAGAAAACTGAATATACACACTTTGTTCCCCAGCAGAGGCCAAATTTAATTCAGTGTGATCTTTGACCATCACAGTCACCTTGTACCAGAGCAGAACAAGAAAAAAAAATATCATGCCTCAAATCCCTGAGATTTCATCAGAAGGAAAAAGATCACAGCACTACTGAGAGCAACTTAAGTGTCAAAGTCAGGTAAAAAAGACAGCTCTTTGGGAGCCTTCAAAGCAACTGTTTCTCCCCAGTGGCTTTATAAGGAATTTATATACTTACTTTACAGGGACATCTTCACCAGAACATAAAATTTAGGTGCAAATTAGGCATCTACATTCCTTCATATGATGTGTCGTTACTGGCTTGGCACAGAGATTTGCAAGAAATTGAATAAAACAGCCTGAAGGATGTACAAAATACATGCATATAAAAATATACAGATAATGAATGTTACAGCTATATGCACAGACTCCTAAGACAAAACTGACTGCAGCACAAATGCTCACAGCAGCCAGAAATAGGAACACTCAGATTTGGAGTCAGGCTGGACATATCTCTCTGCATCCTGCACATGGGGGTGGGGGGGACCAAAGCCCTTCACAACACTATCTGATATTTGTTAAGTCCAGATAAAAGAAAGAGTTTGAAGTTTGGGATTCTGCCCTTCTCCCTCATGTTCAACCCCGATGCTGCTGATTTTATAAGATATTCAAAGACAGATACTGGAGAACGAATGGAGGAACTTGCCTCAAGGCTACTGAAACGTTCTTGGTAATAGGTTAAAAATGTGAAGCATTCAAAGTGTCTGATGTTCCTTTTGATATTCTCCAGGCAATTTCCTAAATCAGCTTCAAATTTTAGTCATTTTCGTCTTTAAAACAAGCAGTGACACAAATGATTAAAAGAAACAACAACAAAAAATTAACACACACCCAGATGGTAACTATTATCTGAGCCAGAAAATAGAGACAAATACATCCACTTAGGGCAAACTAACATATTGTATTATATCACTATGATGTACTGTAATGGGATATGATTTACATTAAAACTTGTGAATTAGAGATTTAACTTATGGCCTTTCTCCACAAATTACAACAACAAACAAGAGCAGGAAAATCAGCTCTAATAACAGCATGCATCCCATCACAATTTGATGGATTATTTCTAGACCAAAGCCATGGATGAAATATTCAAAAGTGCAGTTCTGTAATAGTATTCCAGAAATGTGATTTAAGTGAAAAACCTGATTCCCTGCAGTCAATAAAGGTTTTATGACAATCTTCCCAAGAATTGGGGTGTTTTATGTGAGAATTCAACTACAAAACACTCCAGAAGAGTTAGGCAGATGGTGTGACCATGGCTTATTATGTTAAATATAAAGGTCTCAGTTGTGCTCCCTCCATCTGTTTGCTCATCCACCTCTTGTCCAGTATCACAACCTCATAAGATACCGATTTTAGGGACCATCTTCTAGCTCAAACCCCCAGCACAAAAGGAGACAGTGCTTTGGGTTTCCCTTTGTTAACACAACTGAGCTAAACAGATAAACAACTTGACAGGGATGAGTTTGCCAGATTTATTCTCTGTAGCAAATTGTACTTCTAATTGCATAAGGTTCTCTTCCCTGCGTGCTGTCATCTGGTTTGTTATGTGGTGCACCTCTTAAGCACTGCAAAATCCCTCTCTGAGATAGCTGCATTTTGTGATGGATACTACACAAACATACACATAAACACAACACGTTTCAGTTCCCTAATTTATATAACTGCTTCCTACAAAGATCCTAGGACTGAAAGTTACTCTGAGAGGGAGAATGACATGGTGAGTGAATTCCAATGATTTGAGGTTCTTTCTCCCTAAGTGACTTGCCAGAGCCAAGCTCATCTGTATGCACCAATATTCTCTAAATAATAAAAAAAGAGGATAATGTTTCCTCTCCTGACAGATGTGCACTCAGCTTTATCCACACTGTGCTTTAGCAGCTCTGCAAGAATGTAAAACAGCAATCTAATATCCTGCTTAAATTTGCTAGAAACAGCCACTGAGATCATGGAAGGCAACTTCTCCCTGCTGAATGTGTACCTCCCTGAAATCTTGAGGCTGGGAGGGGAATGATGAGTACCCACCTCAGCTAAAACAGCTCTATGCCTTCCTGATCTGTTGCAAAGAGGGGGGAAAAACCCAATGAAGATATTTGGGCAATAATTGGGAAGTAATTACCTGCAGCATCTCAACAGTACTTGAACCAAAGTTACTCTAGCTCCTTGAGTACCAGAATGATGCTGGATCCCCAGCCACATGGAGACATTTATCCTGCTGCGCCTCCCCTGTTTTATTACAAGCTGCTGTGACTAAGGCTTGGATGGTGTCCTGACTTGTACCACAACCACAGCTCTGTTTACAGCACAGACTGACCTTTGCTTACTGACTGTAGAATCATGAATGATGTATCTCTAAATGTTAGCCCCACAAAATAAGAAAAAAAAAGTTATTAAAAAAAAAAAAAAAAAAGGAAAAAGGAAATTATATAGCTGCTTGTGTCTTCCTGGCTTTGGGAGAGATTCTCCCATCAGTAAGCCATTCCTGAAATGAAGATGGTAGGAAGAAAGAGGTGAAAAGGGTGAACAAAATCCCATTTGGGAATGGGTGTATCAGATAGCCAGGCTGATGGGACTGCTCTGCTTGGGGAAACAGCTGAGATAGCTTTCATTTCTTTGAAATCTGTGCTCATGCCAAAGAAAAAGAAGGGAAACAATAATGAAAGAGAGGTAACAGTATTATGAGAACTATGCCAGCAATGAAATGACAGAGGAAAAAGTAACTGGAAGCAGAACATGTCAAGGAGAGGTGGCAGATCATGTCATTGTGGTTTATTCTGTGGCAAAAGAGAGATCAAGTTTTGCAATGCTCAGGGTCAGGCAGTAATGAGGTAGGAAGCAAAGCCACAGAAGTGACTCACAAGCAGGAGGTTACACTCTCCTGTGAAAACTGGAACTTCTCACAAATTTTGTTGTGCCAAATCCATTTTTAGCAGTTACCCTGCAGACTAATTTCTCCCTCATTTGCAACTGCCTAATATGCTTTTAGTAACTGTAGCTATCCACAAGTTAAAATAGAGAAGGCAGAGATTTTTCATGTTACCATTTTTAGAGTTTTGTCCTTTTTGGATGAAACGAATCATAATGTTTACTACGGTCTTTCATTTTAGTCCCCTGTCTTATACTCCAGCTGGAAGTGGGTAGGATAACCAACACTCTTGCCCAGTTAACTCACAGTTGGTGTTAAGAGAGGACATAACACCTGAAACAAAATGGAAAACATACGTAGGAAGGCAGAGAGACATGCCATGGGGATTGCTCCTTTGCTGTTTTGCTGGGAGGGACAAACTCCTGCTCAGCAGGGTGATGGAGACCCACCAGCTCTGATGCTGTGGCTCCTGCCAACCCCAGCCTGAGTGTGGACACTGCCAACCTCCCAATGGCATCAACCTTACCCCGACAGAAGAAGTTAAAAGGACAAAACTCATGTAACATTTGGCTCTCACCCAGTTTCAATGGCAAGCTTGTGCCTTCCCAAACTAAGCAAGATGTATCAGGAGAGCAAGGAGTGGTGTGTTGTGACAAAGCTTTGTCACAGAGCTGAACTGCCAGCTACACATGCAGAAGAAGCATGAGTGCCAAAGAGCTAAAGAAAAGCAAACAGAAAGCAAAAAGATATGAAAAAAGAAAGAGTAATGGTAACAAGATTTAAAAATATCTCATGTAACTGAGAGGAGCAAGCAGGATTTAATGCATGCTACCCTTGTTGGTGCTGTATAAATGTCTTGTTCTGTTCCATTCTGGTGCTGTTCCAGGGTCAAGTATATTCAGTGTCCTTTATAATCAAGCTGTCAATATACAGTCTTGATGCTATACATTGATTTTGTGCCACAAGAAAGAGGAAGTTATCTCTTTGTGCTCAGCACTGTCGCAGTGACTTAATATTTCTTAGCCTACAGTACTCAGTATCACCACCAAGATCAGGGTATCTGCCTGGCCCCACACATTTTATCTGCATTTTCTATGCATGTATGTTCTTCAAAAATGTGTTGGTGATGTAATGCAGCAATTAATTTAGAAGCAATGGGAAATCTATGAGGTTCCAGTTTGTACCAATAAACTAGTTATACAAACTTCTGTGAACTACTGGGAATGGGGAAAGAAAATGCCCCCGGTAATCCTCTTAAGGAAGATACAAAAATGTAGCACTTAAATAAAAAAAAAGTGCACAGAATAAATGAGAGTAACAATAATATTTAGCACTTACATGGTTCTGTCTCTTTTAATTACTCCAAAACTTCCCAGGAGAGATCAGACTGAGCCTCAGAGAGGCTACATAAAGTGAAGAGTTGTGTGACTTGCCAAACCTAGCTTTAACACACAGCTAAGAAAATTTGTAATTTCAGTCCCATTTCTTAATATTAAGCAGGTTGTTTTCTTGCCAATTTCCACAAGTCTTTTTAGCAATGAGCAGGGATGATACAAAGGCTCTTCCATCTGAGCTCCCTAAACTGCAAATGAAAGCCCGTAATGCTTTTTCTATTTAAATGTTAGAAAAAGCAGATGCTGCCAAAGCGATTCTACAAGCACAAAAATTCTATCATAATTGTCAGGTGTATTTCTCTATTTTATGTGCAGACAGTATTTGTCAAGAAATAGGTTACAAGTTAAGGAAGATGAATTCAGCAGGAATGGAGGTGCAGGGCTGAGCTTGCACAGTCTGAATGCTCTCCCATTACAGGCTGATATTGGTAAGAGCCCAGCCTGCAAGGTGTTACCTGAAAATGAACAAGAAGAAAGCTGGAAGGAGCTCAATTGGACACCTCAAAGGTGATACCCACAAACACAACCTGACCCTGGTGCTCACACCTCATTATTGTAGAATCATACAATGGTTTGGGTTGGAAGGAACTTACAGATCATCTAGTCCAACACTCCTGCCATGGGCAGGGACACCTTCCACTAGACCAGGCTGCTCAAAGCCTCATCCAGCCTAGCCTTAAACATCTACAGGGATGGGATGTCCACAACCTCCCTGGGAAGCCTGTGCCATTCCCTCATCACCCTTAAAATGCTTGTTCCTTTATCTAATCTAAATCTGCCTTCCTACAGTTGAAAGCTGTTTGCCAATGTCCTGTCACCACAAGTTTTTAAAGGTCTCCTGAGAAGACAATTCAAAACCTTGCCAAGGAGCCCAGTGCAGTGCTCAGCTGTATTTGTCACCAGACTTTCCTACTAGCTGACTTAAAGCTCCAATTTCAGGTATCTCTTCCCAGGCAGCGAACTCCCCTTTTATATTTGTGCATTTTGGTGTTTGTTTTTTTTTCCTTCCCACTTCCACATCGATGTACAGAATTGTCTTGCACTGATAAACCAAACAGAAAAGTCACCTCTGTATTCTCCAAGCCTTCCTCTCCTCCACAATGTATTTGCTTCTTTGCTTCTCTTTTTTAATCTTTTTTCCCCTAACCTGAAAGATTTTAAGGTGCCAACACCAAATCCTTAGGGAGCTGGCTGACTCACAGTCTTCTCCAATAGGATCCTGCAGGTCTCCAGATATTTGTCATAGGTGGTTCCCATTCCCAAAACAGACAGGGAAACTCTTTGAACAACATCCACAGAATAGTAAGATCCATCTGCTTGAATAAGGTCCAGCTGAACTGTTTCTAGGGACTACAAGATATTTCAGAAACATTTAGCGGCCAGTCTCACTTGGCTTGCAGATAAAACTTCGAAATAGGGATAGTTCAGATGACGGATTTTTAGCATTTTCATGAATTATGAGAACTACTATAAAAAAGAAAAGTTGGGAATACATGTGTATATGTTTCATACAATAGGACCACACACTGGTAGCCTGGATATGGGACTTCCTGAACTACCAACTATCGACATGCAGGATGAGCTGCTTCACACTGGGGCTGTTCTATTCAGAGCAGGAAGGTGCCAAGTTACCCATCCCATCCTCCCTCAGCACATTTCTCCTGCACCTTTTTGGCCCAAGCTGAAGTTTTCATCACCTTTAGATTAGACATCACCGACTGCAAGTGATGCATGCTGAGTGGCACATTAAAACTACTTTTTAATGTCTCACTATTAAACTTGCTTTCAATATCAAACAAAACATTAAAGATCCATTATTTCTCCATACCAGCTAAAGACTTTTTAATGAGATTAATTACAAGAGAAGAAGAACGTATTTTTCAGAAGATCAGTTTAACAACACATCTAACGTTTAGTAGCTTTAAATATCATCTATTAGATCTGATGTTATTTGAAAAATGCCTGTGAATATTTATAGTATTTCAAGGGTGTGAGACTAAACACATCCTAAACCTGCCTGAAATAAACCTGCCTATTTTTTTTTTACATGCCTAATAGAGCTCTACAGCTTTCATGAGTCTTTAACACTGGGAAATTATTTGATTTTGCAGAAACACATAAATAAAATGTCTACCATGATCTATACATAAAATCTGAGATAAAGGAGAAGTCATCAGCATTAACTGCACACAGAAAAAAGGCTGTTTTAAAATGGCTTTGTAGGACAATGGCTCTGTCACAATGGTGACAGGCTTCCTGCATAAATGACCAAATAGCAGTTGAGGGGCTGTGAAGAAAGAAATTTATGTGAAGAGTGAAATTTAGAAACACTATATGCAGGCAGCAAAGAAAGAGTATTTATGAGTTTATTTTTTAGTCTCATTTTAGGCAGGGAGAAAAGAGACCAAGGAGAGCAAGCATAGGGGAAATAATGCTTCACTTGCTCACTGGATCTCCTTGAGGATACCACAGACGTGTCTGAAAAAGAACAGCAGAGATCACCTATTTGGATTTCTAACCTCCCCTCATCTTTCTCTCTTGGTAAAGGTTAATGACTAAGTGAAAAGGAAAATTGTCATACTTTTATAAAAGCCTAAGGTCAAACATAAAGGGCAGTCTCAAGTGAACCACACAATCACAGAATGGTTTGGGCTGGAAGGAAGAGACCTTCAAGACCATCTTGTTCCAATCTCTCTGCCATGAGCAGGGACACCTTCCACTATCCCAGGTTGCTCCAAGCCCCATCCAACCTGGCCTTGGACACTTCCAGGGATGGGGCAGCCACAGCTTCTCTGGACAACCTGTTCAAGTGTCTCACCACCCTCAAAGGGAAGAATTTCTTTCCAATATCCAATCTAAACCTACATTCATTTAGCTTAAGGCCATTCCCCCTTGTCTTATCACCACATCCCTGTAAAAAGTCCCTCTCCAGCTTTCCTTTAGGTACCCTCAGGTCCTGGAAGACACTATAGGGTTCCCTGAAGCCTTTTCCTCTCTAGGCTGAACAAACCTAGCTCTCTCAGTCTGTCTCCACAGAGAGGAGCTCCAGCCCTTGTGCCCTCACAGCATCTTTGTGAGCTCCTCTAGACTCACTCTAACATATTTCACATCCATTCTCCACCCAGCCTAAATCTCTGCTTAGCTGACTTCCCTGATGTATGTGCAAGATATTTTTCCAGCCAGAAAAAGCTGCTGCAGAACAGCAAAAGCACCAAGACTTATTTTTACTGCTATTTTTATTATTAGAACAATCTGTATCTGCATGAAGAGTTCTAACTTCGCCAGAGATGATAAATGAGAGAAAAGGAAATTATTAATGCTTAAGGACTAGGATAAATCAAACATCTGAGCACAGGGAACTTCATGTAAAGCAGCAGAGGACTCTGCTACAGTTCCTGGGAAAAAAGATCTAAGGAAAGTAGCCTACTTCCCACCTGCCCAACTAATGGAAAATGTGGCTAACCTGTTCTCATCAAGTTACAGAGCTGAAATGCAAGTTGTATGACGAAGAATAATGGCAATGGTTAAATGCAGTAAGAAGATGGAAAGCCCCAGTTTGGATTCACCTACACAATCAATTGGGCACCTGTCCTTGAACATGAAAGAACAGCACAGCTCTTTGTGGGGGCTTGGCTTCAGCTCTTGTGACACAGCCAGATGTGATGGGTCCACTGGGCTCCCTGGCACCAAGGCATGAAAATGTATTTCTTTGCACATGCAACTGCCTTTCCTACTTATTTCAGGAAAAAAAACCCCCTCACATTCAGGACACTTTTAACAGATCTTTGATATTAGCCAGTAGGAAAAAAAAAGCCCCACCAACCAAATATGTCCTCCTCACAGCTTCACAGTTTCACAGCTGAGGTTTTCAAGCCAAATGAAAAAGAGCCACAACAACCATCATTCTTTCTTCCCCTTTCCAAATCACACAGTTCTGCAAAACTTGCAATCAAATAACAAGAACTGGCAAACTTGAAGATATTTACAACATTATGAATTATGCTGTGTCTGAGAGACTTGAGTATCTGGGAGAGACATGTATTCCACAGCCTAAGGATGTGGAGGTGACCTTACTTTAAGAGAAAGGACAATGCCACAGTTGATCGGTCCCTAAATTAAAATCTAGTCCAGAAAATATATTTTGTAATGTCCATCTGATTCTGAAAAAATCTATCAGTCTGCCAAAGCAAGGGCTTCAGGATTATTAAAGTGCCAACTAAAATTTATGCCCAAGATGCTCTGCTGGCCTTCTCTCATGTCACATACTGCCAAATCTCTCTGTCACCCATCCTTTGGGACCTCCCAGTTTATTCTGATTGAGGTAAGGTCCTCTCACACCAAGGACTCTGATGGCAGGGCCCCATTCCTGACCATGCTTCCCAGCTTCTTGCTGCTTTCTTCTCCGAAAATTCAGCATAACATCAAGCCAGGTGGGCTATTCCAGCCTGTTTTAATTTTTTTTTCCTTAATGCCCGACTGCTCTGTTCTGGGGAGTTGCAAGAACATCTGCTGCAAGAGCAGACTTGTATTAATTTCTACTTACTGCTGTATGATGCCACGTATATGTACAGCATGTTTTATTGTGTTTGGTGCACAGCAGAGCTGATGTGAAATGGGAGAGATTAAAGGAAAACAACTTCAAGATAGTCCTCTTGAGAGGTGGGAAACAGGCTCAAGCCTTGCTGTAGCCCAGCTCCGAGGCAGATGCAAATCAAGACCTCCACTTGCCAGGAAAAAGTCCGAACACCCATGTGGCTGCAATTCACTGTGTGGAGTCTGTTGGATGGAAATATCTGCACTATTCATCAGGAGAGAGACTATGAATGTGTGAGTAATGTCATGGTGGGGATGTCCCCCTTTATGTCTGAGTGTCCAGACCCGTGGCAGGGCAGGAGGAGGAGCAGAGTGGGTGTGCAAGGCTGGCTGCTCACAGGGGATAGATCCAGGCTCTACCAGGCAGGAAAGGGATGGCAACCCTGGTCAGTGCCACCCTGGGTGCAGAATTGAACTGCTGAGTTACCAGGTGAAAGGGCAGTCATGCAATTCTCCCCCTCTGTGAAGTCTGTCTTTCTCTCCCCCACTTTTCTTCAAAGGACTAAGCCTTTTCTTGAGTGCACTGGACTCCTTTGTTTGACAGTAAAAACTCACCCTCCTCATACTTTCTTTTTCCTCTTCATTTTGCAGCTCTTGTGCTGATCAGAAGAAATAGACCCAGTGCTTTTTAGTCATCTAGGAGCATTTAACTGGTGTTGGTGATGATATTTTTCAATTTGGCAGTCTACCAGATGGATCAATTATTTGCCAAGCCCTAATTTTAAAGCCATCCACTGTACAAACTGCAGGTCAGGACAGTAAGGGTTTGTTTTGCAATCAGCTTCTGGGGAAGAGCAGGATTCCTCAATATTACAATACCCTGGTGGCTCTTGAGCAGAGAAGCAGCTGTGATGTGCAGACACACTCATGAGCACAAACAAACCCAAAACTCTCAGGTGGTGGTGTTGGTTGGTCACCTCACAGATTAGCTGCTGTTATAAGTAGGCAATGTCCCTTGGAGACAGCCATTTTTCATGTACTTAAATATCCTGCTTGTTCAGGAACAGCAGGGACAACAGGCAGAAAAGCAGGATGGTGAAATAGGCCTCTAGCAACACAGTGCTGTTACTGTAAATTTACAACATCCCTTCTTTCAAGCCCCTTCCGAGCCCTGTTTGCTTCCACACACACCTGCCCTGAAAATGCCAACGCTTGTATCAAAACCAGCAGACTCATGGATGGAGCAGGGCTGCCTGGTTCCACTGCAGCTCACGCTCTTCTGGTACTGCCTTGATGATTTCCACAACACTGCTCATTTAATTGCAACAGCTACCTAAAATACCCCATTTTGCTTTATTTTATTTTCCCATTGGGCAAAAAAACCCAGGATGCTTCATGCAACTCAGCCAGTGGAAAAGAAACAGCAGGGATCCAGGTGGGAGGGGAGGAAGAAGCAGACAGCAGGTGACCAAAGTTCCACCTCACTGCTCAGTGCCTGCTCCTGCCAGGAGTTTGGACATGTCAGAGGTGAGCATGGCAGAAGGCTGGGGGAGAAACAGCCACAAGCTTACTCAGTTTAGCCCTGCCTGGCCCAGCTCTGTGTAAGAGAACAAGTCCCTTCCTTCCTTTTGGGGATGGCCTAAGATCCCCCACATTTATGGTGGGTTCAGCTCACATGAAATGCATCAGCCTTCCTTCTGCTCCTCACTTCACCCTCCATCTCACCCACTCTCCATGCTTAGAAAAAGAAAAATGGCATTAGAGACCACACTGTCTTCTTCATCAGAAGAATCTCCAGAAGATTCTCCACAGGGAATCTGTAGCTGATTTTTAGCCTGATTTTGCGCAAGGTGAGCTCTCACACACTGAAGAATGCAATTGCAAAAGCTTAATGGAAGCACAGCAAAAACATAATTTAAAATGCAGGGAAGAAAGCAAGGAGAGACAGTCCTCAATTGTGAAAAGTTTGGGGTTATTTTGCAATTTTACTATAGGATGCAGCAGACAAATCTGGTGCTATTATTTATTGAGAAGTGTCCCATGTGCACAGTGGGGCTTTGCAAACAAATGAGACAGTGTCTGCTCCAAGCTGAGACACAAACAGTTTGACATCTGAATACACCAGAGACAAGATCTCTGTGAAGTAGTGTGGATATTTTCAGAGATCATTGCTGGAAGCCTTAAGGGAAACGGGGTGTTTGCAGGCAGAAGACGTTTTGTAGAGAGAGGCATTTCTTACTGAATACATAATGCAAAGGAGTTTAAACAGTAAACAGGATACAAAATGGGCAGGTGGCAGATTTGGGGAAAAATGAAAAATATTAGCATGAAATTGTTAACAGAAGGAAGTTAGGAAAGAAACTACTTAAAGAACATATGATCAGAGGGCATAATTGAAAGAGACATTGGAGAAGTCAGTGTGACATGAGTGAAGTGGTGGCTGACACTGACCATGGAGCTCAATTCAGGTCTGATGTCACCCATGAGCCAAGTGTGCCATGGGTGACATCACCCCAAGACGTTCATGGAGATGGGCTGGCAGGCTTTCCCATTTGTGAGGCTGTGAGTGCTAAGGACAGGGCACCACACAGGAACATGGGGCCCTGTCCAGCTTAGAAACCCTCTGGAGACCAGGATCTCATCAACATCATCTATATTTAGAAAAGGTGCATGTGGAGGATCACATGTGAGCCCTCCATCACCCCTTGGCCCAGTGGATATGCCCAATCATGGAGCTGTTTGCCATGATCAGTCAGGGGTTAAAAACTCTACAGTGCAACAGCCTCTCTCTTGAGTCTGAGTTTGGCTTTTTCAAATTCCAACTGAGGAGGCTGAGAGCAAAGGCATCCCATGGCAATGTTACAGGGATATTGATACAGGAGTCCTGATCCATGCAAGGATCTGTTTGTTTATGGAGTCTCCATTTTGGAGCTACCAGGAACTTGCAGAGGAAAGAAATGCTATGTGAAGTCAGGCTGTTGCTCAAGGATGCAAAGGATGAGCTGAACACTGCCAGAAATTGCTTATCAACTCCTTGGTGCTGAAGTCAGACCACCCATTTTGTTGTGAAAGAAACTATTTGTACAATTACTTCTTTCTAGCAAACTCTTTGCCAACCCACTGAAAAGTAACTCCCAGAGCTAGCTGGATTTTCCAGGCCCTGATGTGTGGGGAAGTGGGGACAGCCCCCTGCCATCCTCCACCAGGGGCAGAGGACCCACCATTCACAGGGTGCACTATCAACAACCTGACCTCTTCAACCCCAAAACTGAAACTAAAGCACAGGAAAAGAGCATGGGAAATTTTTCTCTCCACAATGAACTTCCTTGGAAATGGACATTTTAGCCCTCATTTGAATTTGTCCAGTGTCTTTATTAGCCATAATGCATACAAATGCATTTTGCTGGAGAAATGCAGCACAATTGGCCCATCAGGCTTTAGTGGAATGGGTGGTGCTATTGAGTTGTCTCCATCTGCTCTGCCTGAGAGGTGTGCCTGGGCTCTCCCAGCTAGCCCCATCATCTCCAGGGCTCTGAAGGTTGCAGCCATGGGTATGGAGCCTCAACCTGAAGAGCTGTTTCCTTGCCATTTTTAAACTATCCATGAAGCTAAGGGTGGAAACACACAAAACGGCCTCCAGCCATCAGCCCAGGTGATGAATTGTGCACTACAGACTTTGCAAAATCTGATCTTTAGGTTAAAAAAATCCCTTTCAATATTTCAGCAGCAAAGACTGCACATCTCAGAAAGACTTTTTGTTTATTTGGCTGGGCTCTTCCTTTCTTTGGGAGAAAAATCTTTGATTGATACAGGCAATTGTTAAATGCCAATATACACCTTCAAATGCATGGTCCACTTCTGTGTCACTTCAGGGAATTGACAGGACATCTGGTAATAATGAGTATCAATGTGTGAACATGTGCACACACACAGAGCAATGGTGCAAACCTGATGGCATGAAGCTTTGAATAAATGTGCCATGAAAAATAATAAATCGGTATTTAACATGGCAATAAATTATAACACGTCCTCAATCTTGCTACATCAGGAAGACCTAAAAGGCATTACAGCTCAAGAGTGACTTTTCTCCTCCACACCTAAATGAACCTCAGGGGCTAAGCCCCCCAAATCTGGAGTTAAAATACAGCTTAAATAAACATAATGAAATAAAAAGTAGACCAGTTATGTACAAAAGTGTTGAAGCTGCCCATAGGAATCATGAACCAGAAGTCATGTGGGTGCCCAGCTCCAACCATCCTGATTGAAGTCAATGCCAAAGCTTCCTGATTTCAGCTGGGCAAACCCTGCCCTTAGTTTTTATTGAAGCAGCAAGATTTCTGTACTTGCTGGGGTCAGAAAGAAACAAAACAGATAACAGGAGCTCTCCTGATATCTGCACAGCACTGCTCATCCCTCTTTTAATGGCTGCACAATTGGAAGTGGAGAAAGCTCTTCTGAGACCCAGCAGAAGTCTTTCATTCCTTCTTATTTCAGAGCTTATTTTGGGCTCTGGAAAATATGGCCAAGGATCTTGGCTGAACTAAAACCTTCAAGTATTTTCTGAAGCTGCCCTAGCAGTGCCTTTGCAGACCTCAAAATCCCTCTGTGTATGATTTATAAATAACCCTGTCCATTACAAAAGGCGGGCGCATCACCCCGGCTGCACTGGGAGCACACTGACCAGCTCCTGGCCTTCCCTGTTGACCTGACAGTTAACTTGGAGCTGCTGCCTGCCTGGAGCATCCCCTCCATGCTCTGTTTCATGCTGACAGTAGAGAAAGCTGAGAGCTTTCAGTTTTCCCTTTCTACTGGGTGGGAAAAAGGATGATTTGGAAAGGCATTCACAAGCCAGGCTGTAAGCAAGGTATTCCCACAACAGTGCAGGAGCATATGCAAGTGCAAATGAGATGGTGAGGGATGTGACAAGGAATTTTTACCTAGAGCAGCTCCTTCTGAGTACACAGAAATCATATAAAGGCGTGGTTTGGAAGGGACCTTAAAAATCACCTAATTCCAACCCCCTGATGTGGGCAGGGATATCTCACACTCGACCTGGTTGCTCCAAGCCCCATCCAACCTGGCCTTGAATACTTCCAGGGATGAGGCACCCCCAACTTCCTTCATGTGCCTGCTGCATGGTTTTGCTTCTGCTCCTTTGAGCGAGCCATCCCACAGCTGTGCTCACTGGCGTGCCCCTGTATTTACAGGGCAAACCCAGCAGGATGTTAAAAGCCAGTGCTGGAATAAAGAGGAGGAGAGGACATGCTGCCTGGTTCTCAGCCTGCTCTTGGGTAATTTTAGTCCTTTCCTTGAGCACCTAGGTGTCATGACAACCTCAGACTGTGGCCACCGCTGTTAGCACAAAGAATCAAGTACATAAACTACATTAGCTATAATAGTGTTATGATGTACGTAACTTCTTACTAGGGAATTGGAAATTTAAGCTGATGTTTTCTTTTACAGCAGAGGTAGAAAGCCAAGACAGCATGTTAGGTGGTGAAAGTTAGAAGAGAAAAAGAACAGTTTTTTTCAGACGCTTACTGCAGAGTGTCTGCAATATTGTACAATAATAAGCTGAAAATACAGACTTTATTTCCCTTTGGAATTCAAACGCTTGTACATCAACAGGGCATCTCTAATATCTAAGTAATAAGCATAGCTGCTCCGTAAGGACAGTATTGAAACCCAAATTCCCTCAATACAATTTCAGATTGAGAGTGTGAGCTCAGGGAAAGAGAACTTTATTACATTTCATAAGGCTCTCTTAAGCATTTTCTGAATTTAAAGCTAAAACCACAGCCTCCAGTGGGAGAAAGTACTGCATTCTCCTCCTTTAAATCTGCATTCCTTTATCTGATATGCTGGACAAAGTAAAAATGCTTTTATTGTATCTCCAGACCTTGAACATTACATTGAAGAGTTCTGAGGACAATGACTGAGCAATATATATGTATAATGCTACTATTAAGATGTTCAGATTTGTTTGCTTTGCTTTGGTACATATAATGCACCAGCACAGCTGATAAAAATTTATATATTTTCCCTTTCTTCGTGATAGCTGATTACACCAGGCATGTCTGGGCAGAAAGCATTTGCTACAGTGCTTGAAAAACCCAGGTACAAACACTTTGTGGGCCATTAGATTATGAAATTTGTTAGTGAGCTGCACCAGTGAAATGAATGTCCACACAGCAGTAATTGAGGAGTTAATGTTTTTCAGTTGTCCCCAGATGAGTGCAATATTTCTGTATCTTCTCAAAGTTTAAGATTAAACCAGTTAGTTCAAAGTAAACAAACTGCCTAATCAAACAGCAGATGCCACTTATTCTCTAAATAAATACTATAGCATTTCATACCACTACCTCCAATAGCACTGAAACTCTTTTTATTTGTTTATGGTATCCCTGGTTCAGATGGCAGAACCTCCAGATCCCATTTAAAATGCTGAAGAGGTCACTTAGAATTGTTGATTGAACACGGATCAAACCATAAAAGGGACTTTGTAATGAAATAAATATTTACTAATCAGATTATCTACCCAGAGCAACAATCTTTGTTGGTAGGCTGCCATTTATTACGCTTTCAATCAACCCTGTAGCTTCTAATAAACTGTGTTTTCATGTTTCCCTTAATATAGCACTGCTTGTCACCC
The DNA here is from genome assembly GCA_013400855.1 of Buphagus erythrorhynchus. Lineage (NCBI taxonomy): Eukaryota > Metazoa > Chordata > Aves > Passeriformes > Sturnidae > Buphagus > Buphagus erythrorhynchus. Next base: position 125,208 of record VZTT01059363.1, on the reverse strand, counting down.
AGTGCTGGACAAGGCTCTGCTGTGCTCCAGGAGAGCCATGGTGCCCAGGGCCAGCGAAGGCCAACGGAGCTGCTCAGCTCCTTCTTCTCCCAGACTCCTCCTTCCAGCAGCTCCACAACAGGCTTTGGCAGGACCTCCAGTGTGTCCCAACAGAGCTCAGGGCTCATACAAAAACCTCTCCCCAAAATAACGTGAGGCCGTTTTAGAGACACAGAGGGAAAAAAAGAATGGCTACTGTGGAGAGCATCCTCTCACCTGTGCAAGGATGAAAGTGTTATTATCCATGGATGAAAGTGTTATTATCCACACGAGGCAGGGACGGGCTGCTAATTAGGAAAATGAGTTAGAAAAAGGCTTCATGAGGTGCACGGGTAATGATCCAGGTGCTCCTAAGTATAAAATATGCTGAGAAAAATGAGCCCTCACAGAGTTTGAGGAGATGGAACATCAAAAACACCCAGTTGCACTGACAAAACATACACATCTGCTTTGCCAGTACAATTAAGGTTTCTGGACACATGAAACAGGGAGTGGGATAAATAATTGCACATATTTATGATTACTGCTGTAAGAAAATACCTAATACTTAGTATTGGTTCTACTTCCATGGTAAATATATCTTTCCATGATGTGGCTGCTGGCTTGAGCTGGAACATGCAAATCAGACCACCTAAGTACTTCTAAAGTCACAGACCTGCTAGAAAAACAGTCCCTACCAAAATAATGCACTCCCTACCCAGAGAACTTAACTATTTTATACATCCACTATTAGTAGCTTCACAGAACTTTCCTGCATTTCTAAATCCTGTCTGTGGATTTGACTCCTGCCTGATAAGCCAGCCACAGACAGATCCAGCAAGGCAGGCAGAAGGCTACAGCCATGTCCTTAACTCACCACCACGTGTGTCAAAAACCCTACAAGCTCGTCAGTGGCTAATCCATCCTATCCAAAGTGCCACGGTACACTGACAAAATTAGAAATACAAGTTTGTTATTTTAATGAGTCACTGACATCTGCTGCTTATTCTTAGTTTTCAGTTGCACTCCCCTGCTCTGACATCACGGCACATGTGATTTTGTTCGGATACTGCTCTCAGCACTGGCTCAGTCCTTTAGATTACTTTGACAGCATTTCTCCTCATTCATTATTTAACAATAACTTTTGCCTACCAAGCACATTTCAACACAACTAACTAAACTAAAAGCATGTCCTAATCCTTAATGAAGCCCAAATGCTTCTCCTGGGAGGCAGGTAAGTATCATCATCATTTTCTGGATGGGAAAGCAGATATTAAGTAATTTGCCAAGGTCATGCAGCCTGTCTGTGCCACAGGTTGGGAATTAAGTGTTCTCAGGAGCTGTCCCCAGGTGTAAGTAACAACCTTAGCCAGCTCAGGCTACTCCAGACCCAGGACAAGTGCACAAAGGAGGAGGTTCTGCAGCAGGGTCACCTCATCACCAGAAGGCTGTGAGCTTCTGCAGTTGGCCAGTGACAACTTTCATTATCAGATCATTCTGAAACAAAGCAGTCAATGCCCTACTCAGGAGCCCGAAGGTCTTGACATATTAACAGTCTTTTTTGGTTTTTTTTTTAATTCTTTCATTTCTCAGTCTCTTTTCCACTCCATGTTTTTAACAATGATGTTATTTAACACATGCCAGTATGAATAAGTTTATTCTTTATTCTGAGCTGCTCCTATAAAAGGAACTTGTGTTACATAGACTGCCTCTAATTCATTAAGCCAAATTCCCTTCCATCTGGAGGCTTATACAGTTGTTGAAAAGCTGTCACTATAACCTATTGTCACTGCAACTTTTTATGAACCAACCTACATTTTTATGTCAAAATTTATCTCAACAACTTTGCTGTACTTACTTTCAATTATTTCTGTATCATCAGCCTTTAGGTAATGCTGCATTCAAGATGCTGGGATTAACTGCTCTCTCTGGCTGTGTTCATACTGAAAATAAATGCAGTTTTGGATTTCAACAGGAGCTACACAGAAGCAGACAGAGCTTGTCTGCATATCCCAGTGGATGCACTTACTGATTTCACCCAGTCCCCAATGAAACAATCACAAATAAATGCAAGCATCTATGAATTTCTATAAAAATGGAATTTTTAAATGGAATTTTTCTTAATGAGAAGAAAATGAAATTTGGCTGTCCTCATTTCATTTTATAAGAAAAAAATCATGTAAGCATGAAAATTCCACGTATTGATTTCTTGAAGAGCTGTCTCTGTATGTTTGTTCTTTAGTACATTTTTAAGATGATTGGTGAAGATACATTCAGACAAGATGAGGGGTTACAGTAAGTCCTATGTGATGGACATCTCTAGGTTGTGGCTGCCCCATCCCTGGGAGTGCTCATGGCCAGGCTGGATGGGGCTCTGACCAATCTGGTCCAGTGGAACGTGTCCCTGCCCATGGCAGGGGTTTGGAACTGTGTGATCCCTTAATGATCCTTCCAAACCAAACCATTCCATGGTTCTACAGTTATGTGATATTCCAGAGGGCAATACACAGAACAATGCACAGAGCTAACAAGGTCAAAGACCAACAGCAGCTACTTCATTTATCTCAAGCTACACTTAATAAAAAGACAGGCTTTTCTCCTGTCATCACACGCTCTGCCAGACCCACTTGAGACCTAAGAGAATACTAAAAATTCAGCATGCAAGGAACCAAAACATCCTCAAGTTCTGGCCAACTTGGGAAAGAGCCCTACTGACTGAAATTCCAGCAGCTAGGCCATGGCCTAAGTCCTAAAACTCTGTAATAAAGACCTTCACACCACTTTTTTCTGACTTTTCATAATGGCTTTAAAACAGACTATGACACTGCCTGTACTAGAGGCCTGTACTGGCATAAGCCGTACTGATATGACCAGGACTAATTCTGTAGCAAAGAGAAAGCCAGAATGTTCACATAAAAATTAGAAACAACACTGAAATAAGAGCTGATGGGTAGCAAAACAGGTTTTGGCACGCTCTCCATCACTAGATCAGCCAAGGGTGTATCTGTGTTTGTAATATGGCTTCATCCCAATATGACATTTTTTACTAATAAAATAAAATCACAACCTGAACTGGCACGTAAGTCTTGACTAAGCCCTTGAATTAAAATACGGTATCAAAATGGGGTGAAGCATCAGCCTTTTTCAAAAGCTCAGTGTTGTCCAACTAAAATAGTTTAACAGGCAGGACTGGAAAAGGAAGTGTCAGTTTTGGAAACGACAAAGATCAACATGTCTCCAATATGGTATATCTGGCAAACTGCTGTGCAGTAAAATTAAGCATGACACATAACTGCTGAAGCAGTCTCGGGCCAAAACTCACGATTCTTACTCATCTCGCACTAAAACAAAACTCTAATTGAAATGACGGCAAGAAGCTGAGCTGCCTGGGAACAGTAGGGCTTGGCTCATGCAATATATATAATGTATGTTCTGTTGGTAGCTCGGCTGCAGACCACACAAGTAATTTAAGGTTTTATTTCTTTGGTAGAAGCATGCATGTTTGGGTGGAGAAGAGAAACAGATGGAACCAAAGCGATCGCTGTCAGGTCGTATGTTCCTAAGAGTATCTGTCTGGATACAGACACAGACACCCTCCCCATGCACTGCACTTTCTTCTGGTAGTACCTACCACCCTATGAGCTCAGGATCAAGGCAGTATTACATTAAATCCTACACCAGCCAACAGCAGCAGGATGGCCTTGTGTCTCTGTATCTCAAAGAGAAGAACAGGACTGTTCAAATTCTCTTGATCAGCCTTGGAAAATCTACAAGGAACAAGCAAAAACCAGTAGCTCAAATCCTATTCAACTAGGTTACATTAAACTGTGGGGACTCATCAGAAGTGGAAACAGAAATTCCTTAAATCTATGGATCAGGGATATCAGCCTCTCATGCTTGCCATGGTATTGGTTATGTGTTCAAAGGCCTTTCACCTTGTGCTGGCTTGGGCTTAATTGCTGTGGTTTTGGATCCACTTTAAATGCTGAACCTACAGTGGTCATTTCAAGGACTGACTGAGCTACAGAATAAACAAGTGGGACTGTAATTGTACTCATGGGGGTACCAGGAATGTGCACACACACTTGCTTTGACCTCGCAATACTTCCTCCACTGGGCAAGCTCTCCTGGCTGTATTCTGGATTTTGGCAGCAGACATGCCGTGAGTCTGCTTGGTTGTTGCATTAAAAGGAGTAGAAATTGGGAAAAGAAAAATACCTCAATGATCTCAAAAGTGTGCTTCTCCTTGTTTCTGTTTTTGGGGACAGTGTTGCTCTGAGTTACAGTTCTAAGGGAGCTACACTTTGCCTTTTGGCTGTGTAATAATCTAACATGTTCAAAGTGGTACAAGTGAATTTTTCTCCTTCTGTCTTCAAACAGAGAAATCTCTATGCAGGACACCCTGAGCAATTTTCTTACCTTCTTAACATACTGTAGCTCACATGCTGTGGGCTCCTTTCAGGTCCATTTTTCATGACTCTGACTAACAACAAAACTGACAGGATGTCAACAGGAGGAAGAGAAACAAACGGATTAGATAATCTATTTAATATCCTCCTGGTGAGCTCACCAGGTCTAAACAGCAGTGTTTTTTAGCAGGTATAACCTCAATCTAAAAGCTACAAACTGTTTTCCATTGGAGACATGTTCATGGTCCAATCTGGCACCATGGAAATTGGATATTGCAGGGAGCACATGGCAAGGAAGCTGACAGGAGAGAAATAACAGCGTGAGGTTGTATAATTGCTCTCTGCTAATAGGGAGATAAACAAAAAATGAGGTTTTCTTTATAGAGAAAGGTCATGACATGTCACTGAACACACCAGCAGAAAAGTGGAGCTCTGAAAGGGCTTCCTTAGACAGTGATGGAGAGTGAAACTCCTCCTGGTCACAGTGCTTCCAATAACATGATTCCATGCAATGTCAAGGGCTGAGATTCAAGGAGCAAAGATCTTTTTCAGGTCATCTTATGGGTGGGGAAAAATCCTGTCTTTCAGAACACTTTAGACCAGTTTCCATGTAAATAAATGGAGGTCCATGACCATGGGAGCAACTCCCTTTAGATGGTTCAATACTCCTAAATGCCAGAGGAAGTCCAGCGTGGATGTAATGTGGCTGCAGGCTGGCACAATAGGCATATTTAGGATTATTCCTCATGCTCTTTCCAGCTAGCTCATCTCACTACAGAATTTTTGCGTAGTTTAAAATAAAAAGACATTACAAAAATCTTTTAATTAGGGTAACTGATGTTCTGTGACCACAAAACCCACAGGTTTCAAAAGAATATGCAGACCTTTTTGGAAGTTTAGGGAAAAAAAATCCAGCATGTTCTGTCTAGGGAAGGTCCTTTCTGGCAATTTAACTTCAAAAAACCAAGATCAAGACCTTAAAGGAGCACAGGGAAGCCATCACCCCCAGCCTTCTCAATGGAACAGCCTTATCTACAAAAAGATAAGATTATTCTGCCATATCTGAAGGGGATATTCAAAGGAAACAGAACAGAAAGATTTGAAAAATTATTTTCTTTTGCTCTAACGATGAAAAGATCAGAAACAGCGAGGATCTCTGAGGTGACCCTTGAAGGCCAGGAGCTGTAGTGGGAGCTTCTGTGGCTACCACGAGAGAATCCTGCTCATCTGACAGTTCAGACAATCTGTAGGAAACAGAAGGTCCATCATGAAATGCATGTTTGCCTTCAGCACCAAGTGGCTCCTCTCTGTGCCCTCTACAGCTGCCAAACAGAGCTGCACTCCTTACAGGGGTGCTGGATCTTGGGAGGAGAAACAACTGGTGAAACAAAGGAGATGAATTAAACTAACACTGGTTTCTTGTAATATGTGATGGCCACACACCAGCTTCTGGATGTTCTAAGGAAATGACAATCAGATTTTTTTATCCCTTGTATCCTGTCCTCAGTGGCTGCTGAAGGGTGAAGAAATCCAGGGTCCTTTGGGGGTCTGTTAACATCTTTAACCTTTGGTGAGACCAAGGTCTCTAGGAAGGTGCAGTTCCAACACCCAACATTTTATCTTGTCTTTTGGCTAAGACTGTGGGACAGGCTACAATTAAACTCTTTTGTCTCCACCAGCATCCCCTGTCCTTTTCTGCCCTGAGTTTATACTTCTATTCCCACTGTGACCAGACATCTGCCATCACCCAAACAGATCAAGAGGCACTGACTGTCGAAGAGCCCAGAAGGCAAAACCTTTTTCCTGAAACTCTCTCATAATGAGGCATAACCCCACTTCTTTCACATGCAAGGGAAAATGCTATGAGATTGAATTAGGAGACAAGATGAAGTGAACTCAGGAGGCTGGCTTTGTGCTCCACGCAGCTCAAAGAGATGGTTTCTTGTGCTGTGCCTCCACTGATGGCCTGCTGCAGGAAGGCTGAGCAGGGGGAGCTTGTGTTTTCCTGTAAATACTCAAAGAGCCCAGAGTGAATGAACTTGAAGAATGGAACAGTACTTCTCCAACCGGTTTCAAGAGGAAAAGCTGCCTAGCAGAAACCTGCCTGAAATGGAAGCATATCCCCTCATTTTCAGAGGACAGAGTTTGATAAACATTAATGATTAATTTTTATTGCTGATGAGGAGTTTATAAAAATAAATGCCTTTCACATAGGCTTAGGAGCTAACCACTCTCTTTCTACTGATGAAAACAGCTCAGACCTTTCTATCTTCAGGGCATACCCCAAACCCCATCAATTTGTCAGGTGGTTTCTAGAGGCATCTGAAACATGGAGAAACTTGGTTAATTATTATTGCTGAACAGCTCTGCTCCCTTCTCCTCTTTGGATGGAATTTGTCATTATTTTTGCTATATTGCTGTTTTCTGTGCTACAGATTTTGCTTGTGATGCCTGCTGGCATGATTCAAACACTGAAGACATTTTTTAAAATGCTGAAAAGAAACTAATAATCATAAATAAATAATTCTTTAATTTCTCTGAGGAGTTGTCCAGCAAAAGGAGAGAAATTGCTGAAGTAGTTCAAATGTATGAAATAAGACAGGAGGAAGAAAAATACATTCCAGAATGTCCCTCCAGGCTTTCTTTCAATGACCCATTGCAATAAAACCAGGGAAAATAAAAGAGAAAAAATCTGATTTTTCATTTATACTGTGAAGGTGATCTACCCAAGTTCAAATTTAGGCTTGTTGTATATGATAGAAAGCAAACAGAACCCCAAGATCCCTTTTGGCTTATGCCTTTACAGACTATGTTTGCAGCCAAGGCACCAAGAGGACAAAGCTACTGTGGATTTGAGGGGAAAATACAGCAACTCAAATACAGAGATGCTGCTTTGAAAGCCCTCTGCTGCAAAGGTGATAAGGAACATATATTATTTTTACTTCACTTGATATAGTTAGTCAATACACGTTTCTTGTTTCCTACATTCTGCAACTATCATTTTAAACTTAGCAAAAAAAAAAAAAAGATTAGGCAGAAGTCAGAAGTAAAAATAGTCTTTTTCTAGGAGACTCCTACTACTGCCCATCATTCAGAGGGACATCTGTTTACCTCCCTGCTTCAGGATGAGCAGGGATGGGACATGGGTTAAGCTCAGGCCATTAAGGAGTCAGTGACATGAAACAAAAACATACTTGTCTGACAGCTGGAAGCTATTATAATATTTTTTTTAAAAAATTGTGCATTAAGATTTTGTTTACCAAATCTTAAATTCTATGTAATGTAGATTTTACGGCACTCAACTTTAGTAACAAGGATTTTTTTTACGTGTAAAACGATTTGTGTTATCCTTGATCTGCATTAACCAATATGTCTCATTCCAGTTTAATTCATCTATGTTAATCCCCTGGTTTTTTACCTGACAGCCTAAACATACATGT